>PVKN010034069.1:0-11908 GCA_004027915.1 Capromys pilorides
TTCTTCTTCTTCCTCTTCCTCTTCCTCTTCCTCTTCCTCTTCCTCTTCCTTCTTCTCTTCCTTCTCCTCCTCTTTTTTTAAGACAAAGGCTCATGGTGTATTCCAGTCTGGTCTTGAACTCACTTTATAGCTCAGGCTGACCTCAAACTCATGGATTCCTCTTGCTTTCAGCTTCCTGAGTATTAGGTTCTTTTCCCCGCATAATGAAGAAATTGTTGGTCCTACAATTCAGATTTACACACACACACACACAGACACAGACACACATACACACACACACACACACACACACACACACACAGAGGGGAGGGACTGGGGAAGTAGCTTAGTGTTAGAGTCCTTGCTTGGCATGTGTGAGGCCCTGGGTTCCATCCTTAGCATGTGGACAAAAACAAAATGGGAAAAGTTTTTTGTTTTTTTGTGGTCAGCTCAGCCCCGCTCTCACTGTCACAGCATGTGGAATGGAATGGAATGGAACTGCCATCCCTGCACTTGCCTAAGCTTGCTTTTTTTTTTTTTTTAAACAAAACAAAACAAAAACAAAAAACTTTATTTATTTATTTACTTATTTATGTTATGGCCAGTTCTGCCTGCCCTGGGGGTGGGGCTGGTGCAGCATGTGGTGTCAGGGATCAAACCACAGTCCCTGCGGTTGCCTAAGCAGGCAGCCTAAGCTTGTCTAAGCAGGTGTTTTAGACCACTGAGCTATCTCGCCAGCCCAAAAGAGGAAAATTTGGGGTGCCCTCAGAGAGAATCTGTAATGCTGCTGGGTGAGAATGAGGGGCAAGAGGGAATCGAGAATCAAGTTTCAGAAGGTGGGTGATGAGTGAGAGGAACTCGTTGACAGCTGCAGGACGAGAGGAGGGGTGGGGCTAAAGTAGAAGCAGAGACCCTGCCTCTGCCCAGGAGTAGGTAGGTTCTGCTCTCTCTGAGGCCAGGGAGCACTGCCTCTTAACCATGGCTAACGAAGGAGACTCAAGACCTGTTAGATCATCGTGGGGCCCGAGACTTCCCCAGTGCAATGCAGTGACCAGAAGCTGCGCTGTCACTGAGGGATTTTTCCAGACTTGGTCGCTCCCCACTCTTAGCTCTTTAGCTGCTGTCACCCTACATTAGGGTAGAGTAATGAAGCTGGCCATATCACAGCTGCTGAGGGTTTACCCAGAGGAGAGCGTGTGACAGGGCCAGGCAGAACAGCTCGGACCCAAGGCTTTGCTCCTGGCGTTCCCAAATGTCCCCCCTAACACAGCTCCTCTCAAGTGTCTCTTTCAGACATGTAAGTGATAGGGAGATAGCTCAGCAGCGCAGTCCCACCTGCCTGGCAAGCTCAAGGTCCTGAGTTTGATTCCAAGTAGCCCAAAAAAGTCCTTTCCGGTACTGAGCTTAGCATTTGTTGTGCCGCCTCCCCACAGACCCATGGAACCAGGCATTTCTGGCGTGGAGATGAGGTCCCTGTTGGAGGAAGGCTGTGAATCTTATCTGAGAGACCCTGGGGTGATTGTGAGTTTTAGGTTGAGAGGCATCCAGGGTAGAGGCTTTGGTGAATAGGTCCTTGGCCTACCAGTACAAAGTGCTGGTTTCAGGTCCTAGTTCTGCTCATGTTGTGTGACCTTAGGCCATTGCTAAATTCTTTAAGCTTTATAGGTTTTTATCTCTAAAATGGGAATAAGGGGGGCTGGGGAGATAGCTCTGTGGCACAAGTGCCTGCCTAACAAGTATAAGGTTGTGAGTTCGAATTCTGATCCTGAAAAAAAAAAATTAAAAAATAAAATGGAAATAAGGAGTTGGGGAGATAGCTTGGCAACCTAAGTGCCTGCCTGGCAAGTGCAAGGACCTGGGTTCCATCCACAGTACCACATGTCACACTGGTTCTGTGCTATGCCAGTTGCTGAGACAGGAGGATCCTTATGAATCCAAGTTGCATAGTGAGACCCTGTACCGAATAAGTAAGTAAGTAAATAAATAAATAAAAGTTTAAAAGTACAATAAAATGGGAATAATAAGAATAATACCTGATGGGCTAATGAGATGGCTCAGCGGTCTACAGCACCTGCTTAAGCAGCCTTAGGAAACTGGTTCGATCCCCAGCACCATATACTAGGCCAGCTCCACCCCCAAAGCAAGCTGAACCGACCATAACATAAATAAATAAGTTTTTTTTTAAAAAATAATACCTGATTCTCTCTCTCTCTCTCTCTCTCTCTCTCTCTCTCTCTCTCTCTCTCTCTTAATTTTGGGACCTTGTACTTGCCATTTCCCTGGTCCAAGAATAATACCTGAGAGCAAAGTACTATTCCTCTCAGAATGCTATTTTCTTTCTTTTCTTTGGGCTGGCTTAACCCACCTTGAGGGCAGGGCTGGCCCAGCATGTGGTGCCAAGGATTGAACCATGGTTCCCCAGGCCTGTCTAAGCTTGCCTAAGCAAGCGCTTTAGCCCACTGAGCTATCTCACTGGCCCTACAGAATGCTATTGTCAAAGTCAGATGACTTAATATAAATAAAGCATTTTATAAATTGCTTTATAAAATTGGCCAGGTATTGTGGCACATACCTGTGATCCCAGCACTCAGGCCAAAGTAGAAGGATCAAGACCAGCCTGGCCACCTAGTGAGTTCAAAGCCAGTCGCCATTACATGAGTAAGACCTTGCCTCAAACAAACAATCAAAAAACCCAAAAGTAAAACAAACAAAAATCACACCTGCAGGGGCTGGGGAGATAGCTCCGTGGCACAAGTGCCTTCCTGGCATGTGCAAGGTCATGAGTTTGAACCCTCGTCCCACAAAAAAAAAAAAAAAAAAAAAAAAAAAAAAATCACACCTGCTGAGTTGGTACCTAGGCCAGGGAGCACAGGCCTGAGCTATCTGATGCTGCTCTGCTAAAGCAAATGTAAATAGGAATGTCTCCTTCCCCAAGAAGAGCCTGTGGTAGAAACATGGAAAGCAGCAATGTTGGAGCCGGGCGTGGTGGCGCACGTCTATAATCCCAGCACTTGGGAGGCTGAGGCAGGAGGATCGGTGAGAGTTTGAGACCAACCTGAGCTCAAAAAGTGAGCTCAAGGCCAGCGTAAACTGATAACTGAGGTTATAAAGGGTGGGTGCAAGCCTTAAAATCTGACCTTTTGTTCCTTAGCCTTGTGTTTTCTGCAGGGGGCTGATGAGCAAAAAGGCCCCTACCAGATGCATGCCTTGTGGCCTGGATCTGCCAACCTCCAGAATTTTAAGAAATCTTTTTTTCTCTTTTTTTAAAACTGTATTTAATACAGGGTCTACCAGGGTCTCACCATGCAGATCAGACTCATAGCGAGCTACCTGTGTTCAGCCTCCCAAGGGCTGGGATTACAGGCACACACAACCACACCCAGTCTCAATTGCCATCTCAGTGCGCCTCTGGAGCAGGGCATGCCGGGGATCAAACCCCAGCCCCTGCATCTACCTAAGCAGGTGTTTTAGTCTGCTGATCTATCTGACTGGCCCTAATAAATTTTATTTTTAAAAATACAAACTATGAGGGCTGGCGAGATAACTCAGTGGGCTATAGTGCTTGCTTAGGTAAGCACAGGGGCCAGGGTTCAATCCCTGACATTGCATGCGGCATCGGGCCCGGCCCAGGTGCATTGAGCAGGTGATGGAGTCCGGGCATAGTAGCACACAACTGTAATCCCAGCACTAGGGAGGCAGAAAACAGAAAGAACACTACGAGTCTCAGCTGCGTAGTGAGACCCTGCACGAGCGCGCGCGCGCGCACACACACACACACACACACACACACACACACACGCAAGACTATGGCTGGGCATGGTTGCATGCTTGCAAACCCAGCACTCAGGAGACTGAAGACAAGAATATTGCTATGAGTTCAAGGCTAAGGCCAGTGTGGGTTACAAAGTGAGTTCAAGGCCAGCCTGAACTGCATACTGAAACCCTGTCTCAAAAAGACAAAAAACAAACAAAAAATTATGAAGTTTCAGTATTCTCTTTATGGGAGCACAGAACAGAGTAGACATAGGGATAGCTAAAAAGTGACTCTTGGCATGGACCAGGTAAGGGCACGTTCTGGACAAAAATCACTGTATATTTTACTCCTTTCTTGGTATTTTTTGACTGTCATTTCTACTGCTTTTTGCTTTTTAAAACTAGGGACTCACTATGTAGTTCAGGCTGGTCATGAGGGCTGGGAGTACAGGTGTGTGTTACCACGCTCAGTTTTGGTCCTGGGTTTTATTCCTAATTCTCCAAAGATAATCTGATTCTCCCCACCTTTTCATATCAGATCTATCCAGGTTGTGCCAGCTCACAGCTGTGGCTGAAGGGCTTGGACTCTCATCATGGAACAGATGGTTGCAGAAGATAAAAACAATACCTCACATTTATTGAGAGATTTCTATGCACCAGGTACAGGGCTAAGTGCCCTTCTGTCTTCCCTCAGTAATATAATCCTCCAAACCACCTCCACAGATTCTAACATTTTCTCTATGGTGTAGATAAGCAAACTTGGATAACTATTGAGTGGCAGAACTAGGCTCTGAATTAAGGCAGGCTGAGTTGGAACTTGTGGGAAGCCTCTGTGTTTTTTTTTTTTTTTTTTTGTCTTTTTGAGGCAGGGTCTCGCTATGCATTTTAGGCTGACCTTGAGCTCACTTTGTAACCCAGGATGCTGGCATTGATGGGATTACAAGCATACACCACCACACCTGGCTTTGTGATGCTTTTTTTTTTTTTTTTAAATAACCAACAGTTTATTTATTTATTTTTTATTATGGCTGGCTCGGCCTGCCCTGGGGGGTGGGGCTGGCACAGCATGTGGTGCCAGGGATTGAACCACGGTCCTTGCAGTTGCCTCAGCTTGCCTAAACAGGCACTTTAGACCACTCAACCATCTCGCTGGCCCTGTGATGCTTTTGAGGCAGTGCCTGGGTGAAGCTCTTCTGAGGTAAGGGCTGTAGGTGTGCAGGCAGGGTGCGTGACATATGTAGCCCAGATGCATCGTGCAGGAGGCAAGATAAACAGACTTGACTGCAGGATCTTCTAGCTGTTTTATGAGTGCTCTTTTAGAAGCTACAGAGGGTATGGCATAAGAAAGGCTCAGTGGCCATTTACAGTTGGTAAATACTGAGGAAAAAGCCAGCTGGTCCCCTGGACATAATCGAATAGAGAAAATGTTTTTCCCTTGGATGAATCTAGAGTTTCCCAAAGTGATTGGAACACAGAACTTTTTTTTTTTTTTTCATTAGCAACATGCCTCCTATTATACACTAGCTCACAAGATGGTGGGTTTATGAATGCCTTCCTGAACCCACCTTTCCCTCACTCCACTCAGCCTGAAAAGTCATGTCAGTACCCTGGCAGCAACTAAGATCTCTGCAGAACACCCTGGACCCTAATTAACCAAGGTTAGACAGGAGCTGACATTTCTAGGTTGCATGAAAAAGCCATCCGGAGGAGTTGGGTGGTTTATTTCTTGCTTTCATTTCCTCCACTGCTGCTCTTGTCTCTAGACTCTCTATGTGTTAAGCCCAAGCTGTGAAAACAAGCCACTGACTGATCTCCCTGACTACCGGTTTTCCTTTAGTCCACCCTGCATCTGGTCAGATCTGTCTTCCTAAGGTGCTGCTTTGGGCACGCTGCTCTCCCAGACCAAAGATAGTAAGTCAGCTTTTGAGGTTGTCCTGGATGGCCCCAGCCTTCCTTTCCTGTGTGCTGCACACATGCTGCACTGTAGACAAAGCAGAATGGTTCCCTGTGTTTTATACATATTCCCTCCAGCCAAGGCTTGAAGAGTTCTCTCCAGCTCCGACCCTTTTCTCCTGTCAGAAAGTGCTCTCATCCGTTCTTTTTTTGCAGGACTGGGGTTCAAACTCCCGACCTTGCACTTGCCAGGCAGGCACTTGTGCCATGGAGCTATCTCCCCAGCCCCACTCATCCATTCTTTTTTCGATTCTATAAGCATTTTGCTTGTATGATATGCTAGGACCTGTGTTAGAATAAAACAGTCTTGAGCCAGACATGTCTGTAATCCTAACGCTCGGGAAGCTGATGCAGAGAGTGCAAAGTCAGTGTGGGCTACAGTGAGTTCATGACCAGTCTAAACCACAGAGTGAGAGGCATGGGGAGATAGCTCAGTAGAATAAATGCTTGCCTCGCAAGCCCAAGGGCCTGAGTTCAATCCCCGGCTCCACAAAAAAGTAAAAACAAAGTAAAATAAACTGGTCAGATCTAGGGCTAGGTCTGATTCTTGTCTCAAAAAAGGAAAAAGATAGTCTTTAACCACAGTGAGATAATACAAACATACAAATACATACAATTGGGGTGAAAGGCATTTTTATAATAGGGGAGACATTGGTTTTTTGACTGCAGGGACACGCTGTCCCAGCCTGAGACATAAAAGGCCAGTCAAGAGAGGCTTCCTAGAGAAAGGAACATTGTTTAGAGGATGAAATGGTTTAGTCACTTAAGAACAGGTGATGCCCCAGGAACAGGCTAAAGAAGTGTTGGTGCATAAGTCTTTGTTATAGGCTAAACAGGACAGGTTCTCCCCTATATCCCTGTCCTCAGGAAAAATCTCATATGGATTCTGTTGACCTGGAAAAGATAGGTGAGAGGCCGACACACCTGTACGGGTCAGGAGAGTAGTCTGGGATTAGGACAGTGGAGGACTGGCCTGCTTCCCCCGTGCTGCAGTTCAGCAATGGCTCCTTTATCCTCAGCTAGCAGCCTACTCTAAGAGATTCAGACATTCAGGCACCTTGGTTGCCAGGGGCAACCCCAGAAGGCAGCCTCATTCCAAAGGCAGATAAGGAAGCCCCCTCCTCGGGCTTCAGAGCCTGGCTCTGATAGCTGATCCCCTCTGGGAAGCCTAGGAAGATAGCCCCCCGGCCCAGGCAGTCCAGCCAGTGGAGTGTAGACCTAGCCCTGGCAGAGAGCTCAGCAGGGTGCCAAGAGGAAAGGTGACCCACCAAACAGTAGATGGCATTTTTAATCTACACGAATATTAGATACTTAATATGAGTAACATAACCTTGTTTTTCTGAGACACAGTCTAATTTATTTCAGGCCTCAGGCTTAGTAACTTACAATGACAGCCTGCAGGTCTGATGTGTGTGTGGGTCTGCAGTGCTAATGAGACTGTAGGAGCAGTGGCTTTCTCTTGCTTGCAGTTTTTCTTCCCTGTTGAGCTTGGCCCCCAGTGAATTTCTCCTTGTCCTGAGCTAGGACCTGGGGTCTGGGCATGCCGGCTCTAACTGGAGGAGAAGTTCAGAGGGTGCAGGCCCCTTTCAAAAGAAGGCACATCTGGTGCCACCGAGACTAATGGGGTTTACCAGGGCTCCCTGCTTCTTTTTCTTGTTCCTGCCATGCTGCCTGCTTGAATTTCCTGCTGTTTTCCCCACAGCGAGGGAAGCCTGGGCTTTCGGTTTCTCCTTCATGACTTCGGCAGCAGATTTAATCATCCTGAACTTCAGGTTCTTCACTTGTGAAATGAACACAGTACCATCTACCCTGCCCAACCACAGGATCATTAAATGGGATTCTTTATGGGTTGCTTGGTTTATTTATTTATTTTTATTTTTTGAGACAAAGTCTTCCTATGCACCTCAGGCAGGGCTTGAGCTTACTCTGTACCCCAGGCTGGCCTTAAACTTGTGGGGCTCCTCCTACCTCATGAGCTACCATGCCCAGTTAATTTATTTGTTTGTTTTTTTGGAGACAGGCTCTTGCTATATAGTTCATTTTATTTTTATTTTTATTTAATTTTTTGGGGGGAGGGTGGTCTATAGGGTGTTCAGGTTCTCACTACTAGATCAGACTCATAGTGATCCACCTGTTCACAGCCTCCCGAGAGCTGGGATCACAGGTGCCATCATGCCCAGTCTCCATTGCAGTCTCAGCACACCCCAGGGACAGGGCTGGCCCTGAGCTATGTGGTTGGCCCTCCTATAGTTCAGACTGAGTTTGAGCTCATCTTATAGCCCCTGCTGGTCTCAAACTTGGAGTAATCCTCCTGCTTCGGTTTCCGAGTACGTGGCGCCTTCCTGGCTGAGATAATTTAGTAGAAAGTGTTAGCAAGAAGAGGAGGCCGCTGCCAGCTACTGAGTGGTTATTATATCAACTACTATCCTCTTTATAATTTATAAATGCCATTTATATTCAGATCCTTCCTGTCCTGTAAGACAGCTCACTATTTACTTTTCTACGAGCTGTTCTTTGACAGTGCTTGATCGTGTTGGTTCCTAGCTTTTCTGAGTGAGTTTGGGCCATTTAGGTTAATCCACCATTATTTTACAAATTCAGGTTCTTCTTCCCCAGTTGAATTATAAATTCCTTCAGGGTAGAGACCAGGTGCACTCTTTCATTTGCCTTTTCCCAAGATACTAAACACATATTAGATGTTGTTAGAAAACATAAGGTTGAAAATGTCTATCCACATAGGTATTGTGTAAATTGAGAACACCCGACAGTTTTCAAAGTAAACCCTGGCAAAGAATTAATTATTCCTCTTGGTCTTTGCCTAGACAAGGACCCATCTGCTCAATTCAAGTTGATGATCATTATCTTTACAAAGCCTTTAGGAGATACTGTGTTGGAAATTCTGACTAGAGGAACTGCCTTTCAAAGTCACGTCACCCCCATGCCCCTTCTAAACCCTGGACCTGCTCCATACCATTCTCTGCACTCACATAATTGTGTACAGGTGAATTGTATCATTGAAAGACAAGGCTGAGGCAGGAGGATAAATTTGAGGGTTTTTAAAAAATTTTTATTTATTTTTTTTGGTGGGACCAGGGTTCGAACTCATGACCTTGCACTTGCCAGGCAGGCACTTGTGCCACAGAGCTATCTCCCCGCCCGTATTTATTTATGTTACGGCCGGCTCAGCCTGCCCTGGGGGTGGGGCTGGCACAGCATATGGTGCTGGGGATCAAGCCATAGTCCATGTGGTTGCCTAGGTAGGTGCTTTAGACAACTGAGCTATCTTGCCAGCCCCAAATTTGAGTTTTGAGGCCAGCATGGGCTATATAGTGAGATCTAGGCCAACCTGAACTACATAGCAATACCCTGTCTCAAAAACAAATGAACAAGCACACAAAGTCCAACCTTTACTTTTTGCCTCAATAAGGAACTGCTCATGCTCGCTTCCTGAAAATGCATATGAAACAGAGTACCTGTCCTTCTAGGACATACTCCAGAAGGTAGAGAAACTAACAGATTCACCATGTTTGCTTTTATTTTCATTTTGATCTTTTTGAGACAGGGTCTTGGTACGTAGTCCAGGCTAGTCTCAGACTTGCAGCGATCTTGCTGCCTCCACTTCCCAAGTGCTGGGATTACAGGCATAGGCTACCACACCCGGTATTTTTGCCTTTTTTAAAGTTGTTGTTGAGGCACTAACGATCAAACCCAGGACCTGTTTTCAGTTTAAGAAGAACAAAATCACACACACACACACACACACACACGCGCGCGCGCGCGCTCCTGAAGCCTAGGAGAGATCTCTGGACTCTGGGAAGCGCTCAGTTGGTAAGCTGAGTTTTGCAGACTAATAGTTGCCCAGCCTGAGCAACTAGGAGTGTACTTTCCATGCCAGAATGAGAGAGGAAACAGCCAGAACCTACAAAAAAGGAGGAGCTGGGGAAGTGGGAGGGGTGGTTTGGCACATTAGGATTTAGGCAGCACATTGCCCCAACAAACAGGCTGTGTCGCCATGTGCTTATTAACTTAAAAATGTTTCTGAATCAACACATCCCTCTTGGGGCCGGGGCTGGGCTTTTTGCTGCCATGTAGCACATGGCCAAGAAAGTGTGGGGGCTGGGCTTGGTGGTGCATGCCTGTAATCCTAGCACTCAAGAGGCTGAGGCAGGAAGATCACCAAGAAGGTTTTTTTTAAACTTTATTTAATTATTTATGTTATGGCTGATTTAGCCTGCCCTGGGGGCAGGGCCTGCACCCCTTGTGCAGTTGCCTAAGCTTGCCTAAGCAGGTGCTTTAGACTGCCACTGAGCCATCTCTCCGCCCTCCCTTGGAAGAAAATCAGCAAACAGGTGGCTCCTCTCACCTGCACCACACCTGCACTCCTCTGTACTCTCAAAAGAAGGCCAAGGGCACTCTCACTGGCCAGGGAAGGGCAAAGGCTGCAGGCAGGTGGGTGGATCCTGCTCCTTCACTTACTAGTTGCTAGTTAGGCCCTTTTTATTTTTTATTGCTTTTGGTACTGCTAGAAATTGAACCCACAGCCTAGTGCAGAGCTGTGTCTCCCACCCATTTATTTTTTTATTTTTTATTTTGAGAACTAGTCTTGCTAAGTCATGAGACTGCCTGTGCTGTGCTCAAGCTTGTGATCTTAGCTGTCTCCGCTCCCACAGTGTTGTGATTGTAGGCTGCTCAGCCAGCTTGCTCATGTAACCTTGATCAAGTCTTGTAAAATCCCCATGAATCGCAAGCTTTGTTAATTTTTAATTCAGTAGCATCTTGTGAAATTATGAAAATCATTTAATGTGTACAAAGAACAAGGAGTGGTGTAGATGCCTGACACAAAGGACTTAGGGAGCAGGTGGTGGTCTGTCAGGGGCTAACAAGAAAGATGGAGTCCATGTTAGACTGGCTACTTGTAGTCGAGTGTCTTTCTTTCTTTCTTTCTTTCTTTCTTTCTTTCTTTCTTTCTTTCTTAATTTTATTTTTAAATTACTGGGTCTCATGATGTAGTTCAGGCTGACCTTGAACTCACTATGTAGCCTTAAACTCAAGTGCTGGGATTACAGGTCTATACCATCATGCCATTATTTTTACCCCTACATAGTAGGGAATTCATTTTGACTTTCCTGACAAGGATCAAGATTGTCCATGTTGGCTCTTCTGGAATTAAAGTGGATCCTTTGGTGGTCCTCCTGGAGCTTTGAAAGAGCATTCAATCTGTCTTCTTTCCTTCCTGTGAGGAAGCTTCTCCCTTAACTCCAGGACCCTTTTGTGGTCAGCTGAGCCAGGAGGGATGTGGGGTCTGTGGCTACAGCTCAGTGAGTCCTCAGCCCACCCACTAGGACTAGCTCTGTGCTTTCCAGAGGGTGCCCTGGGGTCCTGTGTGCAGTGGCTCAAAGAGGGGGCTGGGGCTGTTCCCGGGTGCTGCTTGAGGAACCCCCTTGGCTTGAAGTGTTAGAGGATAACAGAGTGCAGGCACTCAAGACTCAGATGCCCAGCACCTGGGCCGGTCAGCAGGGAGCAACATTGGGAGGGGGGCTCCAGCGGGCACTGCTTTGGGCTGCCTGGATATTGCTGAGCACAGGGCTGTGTGTGTCTGTGTCCTCGTGGGCAGGTGGTGGCAGTGCCCAGCTCTGTGGTATTGAAGCTGCAGCGTGCAGCAGGGTGGGCAGCGAGGGCTGTGGTTCCAGGTTTGCCTGGAGCCTGAGCTGCCTCTTGCTGCTCCTGGAGAGGGAGCTGTCGCTCAACCCTGAGGCCGCCTGGCTGCATTCCCCACTCCCAGCCCCCATCCTCACACTCTGTCACAACAAGGAACTTTGGCAGAAAGGGAGGGAGCGTGGGTGCTGCAGAGAGAAAAACACCCCAAAGTCTCAGTGAAATGGCAGGAGAGATGCCAGCACCCGGGAGCAGGCGCCTTCTGCTTCTCCTAGCTTGCATTGCTGGGCTTAGGGTGAATGCTGCAATTACCTTCCTTCCTTCCTTCCTCTCCTTTCCCACTGAGTTCTTTGTGATATTAGGGATAGGAAATCTACAGTGAGGAGAAGGGAATAAGAGATGCAATGCAGAGGGACCCCTGTGTTTTCTGTAATCAGCAGAGTAGGCAGTGCTGGGCTCTGCTTGCTCTGGATAAAATACTGGTGGTGGTGGTGATGGTGGTGGTGTATTGTGTGTGTTTTGGAGGGAGGGAGGAAGGGGGGAGAGAGAGAGTAGTAAAGATAAAGAA
>PVKN010034070.1:0-11901 GCA_004027915.1 Capromys pilorides
CACAGACATTCTTATATGAGTCTAAGCTTTCATCTGTTGTATTTTTGAGCTCATTAAATTATTGTTTGTATGTGAGGACAGGCCCTTTGGCCTACTAATTACTTGTCAAACAGGTACTCAATAAATGCATGTTGAATTGAAAGAATTGACACAGTGGTACCAAACCTGTGGCACAGATATTGCAGTGGGCTGTTATATCATTGCAAGCTCTAAAAAGTTCCCTGTCACTGGACTAGAAGAGCATGTGCTTACATCTTTGTGCTGTCTGGTATAGAAGTCAGTAACATATTTTACTACTTACATGTAATTAATTACATTAAATTAAAAATCCACTTCTGATACTAACCACAATTCTACTGCTATAGGTCCATCCTCTGGTGTTCCTGGCAACTATGCTGACTGCTGTAGATGGAAAGCACCATCACTGGACATCAGGTTAACTGTGTTGTAGGTAGTTTTCAAGGGAAGATAAAGACTTTTGATTTGGAAAGATCTGAGGATAGAAACACTTGTTCTGTTACTGTTCCTGAGAGAACTACAGTAGGAGGAGGCAAGAGGTTGCGTGCATAATTATTAGCTGCAGCAGGCAAATAGTGCTCTCAAAAGTTGTTTTGGGATTAAAATCTGATTTCTTACAATTTTGGCTTCAAGAACAGGATAGTGTAAGTGTTTTTGTCTTTATATCTCTTCCAAGTCTGTGATTTCATAGTCTTACCCTCTGTAGCATGAGAAAGAATCGTATATTTTTAAAAATTTGTCATATTTTCTTTCAGACTGAACTCTTCCAAAATAAATAACTGAAGACCTTTCATTTATAGATTCTTATATATTCTATATGATATGTTTGTAAAACCTTGATTTATTTCCTTTTAAATTGAGGGAAGTCCTATTTAAATACAAATAGAAAATTGGAGCAAAAACAATGTTTTATTTTATCTTGCAAAAAAAAAAAAAGAATCGCTTGAGAGATTGCAAAATTATTAAGGACAAAGGAAAGACATTACTATTGGGAGTATTATAAGAAGTAGTACTCAGGTCTGCTGATTCCACTCACCTTTTCCTTTTCCTTTTTTCACAACAAATTCTCCTAACCTACCATATGCAATTTATTTATGTGCATTATTGTGTGAGTTGCTTCCTGTACCCATAAACCCACTTTATTTTTGCCATTGTGAGAAAACTGGTAATAATGGACCACTTATTTACTGCTCTGCTTTTTTTCTTCTACTCCTTCTCTGTGTTTCTCATTGCCTGGGTTTGATTCTGGCCCTACCACTAATTATGTGATCTTGAGCAACTTGTCCATTGATTTATATTTTTAAATTTTTGAGATGCAAATGAATTAATGTCTGGGGCACAGGAAATAATGTGGTCCTTTTCCCTCTCCTGCCACCATTGCTATAGACCCTTGTACTTTTCTGGACTATAGTAGTGGTGGTTTTCTCCTGGGCTCTGCCCCTACCTCACCAGTTGCCTTTCCTCCACAGCAATGCCAGAGTGTTGGTAAAACACAGTTGTGGGTATCTTTTGCCCTTGAAAACAATTCAGTGATTTCCAAACACTAACAGGAACAAATTAAAACTTTTTAGGATAGTATTCAGCTACTTATAGGACATGAGGTATGCCCCTCCTTTATCTTAAACTTCTTCCTCCTAAGCATATTTAAACTTCAGTCATATTGTACTAACTTTCCTTGTCCTTGGGCCAGGTAGAATTGTTTCATTTGAACCATTTCTGTCCTGCCCTTGCAGCATGCCATGTACTTCTTTCTTGCTTGCTTTGTATCTCCTTCAGCACCCGTGAAAAACTTTCCTTCCAAAGAAGCCTTTCTGGGCCTCCCCCTGTTTTACTACATTTAGAATGCAAGAGTTCTGAGTTTAAGAAGGCTTCCACCTTGATCTCAGATGGCCTAGGAGGCCAAGCAGCATGCCCTGGAGGGCAGTGTGTGAAGCTATGAGTGAGAAGCCTAAAGTGCAATGGAGACCTGAGGTGTAGAAAGGTCAGAAATGTGGAGCATCTAAGAGAAGCTGCAAGGAGGAAGCAAAGCAGGCCTAAGAGAGAAGTTGCAGGAGCTATAACCACCAGACATGTCATAGAGTTGGAGCTAACCAAGCCCTTTAGAGTTCACAGTGTGCCACAGATTGCTTCGATGCCAGACATGGAACTACAGAACTCTGTTTGCACCACTGGATTTTGGACTCGCTTTGATCCCATTCCTTTGTATTCCCATTTGCAACTTTTGAAATGAAAATGTTTATCTTGTGCCACTGAATGTTGAAAGTCTTTTAACTTTGTTTTCATTTGTACAGTGAATTGTAGCTGAGAGTTTACTTTAAATCTCAGAGGAGAGTTGGGACTTGGACTTTTCAGCAATGCTGAAATTGTTAGGACTTCGGCAACTCTCATAGATGGGCTAAATGCCTTTTGCATAAAGGGAGGTGTGGTGTATGAGTCTTTGGGGAACAAGGGGAAAAATGTTATGGTTCTAATATATTAGAATGTTGATAGCTTTGATACTGGTTCTTGATCATTAAACCTGTGTTATGATGTTCAAGTTGTAAAATGTTAAGAATAAGCAGGTCTTTGTATCTGGAAACAGGTTTAAAGAAATGTGTCTAGTTGCCAAGGTGACAAAGGGTGGACTGTTATGGTTGATATGTGTATCTGTCTGAGGAGTATAAAAGCTTAATTCCTTTCTTAATTTTGGTGTCAGCTATTTTATTTCAGCAATGAGAAAAAAGTAACTAAGATAGTCATTGAATGAAATAATGATTTTTTTTCTTAAGAAATATCAATTATGTTAAATATGGAGGCGCTTGTTCTTAGGCTATTAACTAAGAGTTTTGATGGGAAAATATGGCTCATGTGTACAACTATGTCACCCTGGCTTTATTGGCCCAGATTTAACTATTTGTTTCTTGCTAATGGTTTTCTTTCATTGTGTACTCTTTTCAGTTCCTTGAACAATGACGAGTGTAGTATGCAGAAGAGGACTATTCTCAATAGGCTGAGTCAAGAGGATTGCAAGTTCAAGGCTGGTCAGGGCAACACAGCAGGACTCAAGAAAAGAAAGAAGAAAAGCATGAGGGTGTAGTGCTTTCCTAGTAGGCACAAGACCCTGAATGGAATCCCTGGTACCGATAAAGAAAACTACAGTATATACTTTAGTTTTGTTGCTAATGATTTTCCTTCTACAACCCTTTGCTTCAACTTATACTGCTCAGTGGAAATAATGCTGCTTCTGTATATTTTACTGGACATTTCAGTTTTTTGCATTTTCTGTTGTTTTGGCCAACTCAGCTACTTAACTCCGAGTATAATATTATGCATATTAATAACCTCTGTGCAGGAATATGAGTTCAATCACTGGTACACTGGCCCCGCCTCCTGGTGGGCTGAGCCAGCCACTGAGACCTGGTGTGGTGGCTCATACCTGTAATCCCATTGCTGGAGAGGCTGAAAACATGAGGACTGCTACAAGTACAAGCTGTGTAGTGAGACCCTGTAACAAATCCATTAAAAAAAAAAACCCACCTAATTGTAAGGTTCCTTCCTCTGGCACAAAAGAGTGAGAGAGAAGTAAAAAAAAGCTATCTTTTCTCTGCATGGGAGAGTGGAAGAGATTGCAAGGACTCTCAGGGAGGAGGCAGGGAGACTAAGAATATATTGAGTTGGGTTGTGAGTGGAGTTTGTATGGGGGTATGGTGCTCTAACCGGCACTGATTAGGGAAGGCTTGGCCCCCGAACATGAAAAACTAGAGGAAGTTGAGGTTAACTAGGGAATATGAAGATGGAAGTTAGTGTAAGAGCAGTGCAGTCAATGATTTATGATCCTCATGCCATGCTGGCTCGCCGCCATGATGACCCAATGGACTTTTGTATGGGCAGAGACATGTCAATAACAACTACTGGCTTCAGGATTGTTGTGAGGCCTAACTATGTGCTTTGTGTTGGTGGTCTTGATACTATCTGGCAAAGTAAATAAGTGCTAATCATATTTATGAAGTAATATTAACTCTCCTGCTTGACATTCTCATAAGATTTTTGGGGCCTGCGAGATGGCTCAGCAGTCTAAAGCATTTGCTTAGGCAAGCTTAGGCAACTGCAGGGACTGTGGTTCGATCCTTCGCATCACATGCTATGCCAGCCCCACCCCCAGGGCAGGCTGAGCTAGCCATAACATAAAGTTTAGAAAAAGAAAAAAAAAAAAAAGATTTTTGTGCATTTGACAAATGTACACAGACACTGAACTGTGTACCTCTATAACTTTCTAGGCCTTTGTTCATACTTTTCCTGGTAGAATTTTTTTCCTCTTTTGCTTAATGAATCTTCTTCCTTCTGCAATTCTTGGCTCAAATGATGGCTGCATTTCATAATTGCATATGAGGTTTAGTCTTCTTAGAAAAGCATTAATGGCTGTCTTTGTGTGTCCTGCTCTCTGCACTCACCACCTTGTACTGTCATCTTCTGTTCTCATGGACAGGGAACCTATTATTTTCAATGTTGTACTTTTTGTTTGGTTTTTAAAGATAGGGACTCACTATGCAGTTCAGGCTGATCTTGAACTCACTTATCCTATGCTGAGCTCAAACTTGCAGTGCTCCTCCTGGCTCAATGTCCCAAGAACTGGGATCACAGGAGTGTGCCACCATACTTCATTTCTTTATTGTACTTCATTACCAGATTCTCATATCTGCTCACCACTTATCATCCACTTACCATAGAAGGGATCTCAGCAGACACATCGTAGACTCAGTGTTTCCTGACTTACTTGAGCATGGTTCTTTTTTGTTTGCATCCTGCTGGGTTTTTTGCAGCGACAGTCATCTTGCTCAGGAATGCAGCAAAAGAGCTTTGAGCACATTTCCTTTGTCTTACAGAATGTTAAAAGCAATAGTTCTCAAGTGCTGAGTTCTAATTGAGTTATACTGCTATTGCTTCTTTGAGGATATTCTTAAGTAACTGGCTTGTTAAGCATTTTGAACGGTGACTGCGTGGTGGTGACATCTGTGCAGCTCAGTGCCACAGCCTTGAGTCAGCCCAAAGCACTGGCAGTTTTACCCCAGAGTTTTTGAATCATTGCTGCAATACTGTGAACGTTCATATGATGAAAAAGACAGAATCATTTTAGTATTATCATGAAAGATTGTTCGATTTGGCATTGTATTTGTCAGTGGTTTGCCAGGGAATAGTTTATAATGTTCACTCCAAAAGTCAAAAGCAGAGGAGCACAGAGATTTCCACAAGCTGCAGACCCAAAGAATCTAGCCAAGGTCCTGGACCTCACACCTTCACTTAGTTCAGCCAGAGTCCTAGAGCCCACAGCAGTGTTTCAGGCAAGTCTGCATCAATCTGTCCTGGGAAGTAGCAGAAGCTAGAAAGTGTGCAGACAGGGTAAGGGGGTCTGAGCCAGAGACTTAGGCATCTGTGGTGGAGCCAGGAAATCACACTCTTGGTGAAGATCAGAGCTCCCCATAAGAGAAAGGCAGCCATTGCCAGCCACAACTCTGACCCAAGGTCCTCTGAGAACAGCCAAGTTGTGCCATGAAAAGCAGTCATGGCAAGTTCAGGAGAATCAACAGCGTGGGATCTTCCGCTCCTATTTTCCTTCTCTGCCATTCCATCAACCATCAGATGTGTCTTCCATGCCCAGGACCACACTAACTCAGTTCATTTAGGTGTTGACACACAAGCTGACCATTAATTAATCCACCACAGGCACACTTCCAGAAAAGGCCCTGGACACCCCCGAAAGAGAGACTCCCTGGAGTGTGGGAAGGGAACACTGACGGTGGGAGAATGGCTGTCAGCAAAGATGCCTTCTTTTTGCCTGAAAGTACTGTACTCAGCAAGCTGGAGTTGGCAGTTTGGCCATTCCTCCTTTAGTGACAGCCAATCACAGTGAGCTTGGCTGCTTAACATAACAGAAGTTGTTTTTATTTGTGTTGTTGTTTTCAAATAAACTTCTTTTTCCTAAAAGAAGAGATTAACTTTAAACTGCAGAGAAGGTAATGTCTTACAGTTTAGGTTTTGAATAATGACTATGTTATGATAACAGACTCTAGGGCATAAATAACTGCTCAATTAAAATGAATCCTATCAATGTTTCTGTGAAGTAAGTAGGGTGACATTGGTTATTTTTGTTTGTATTTATTGTGCATCAACAATTTTTTTTTTCATAAACTCTTGTCCTATAGAGCTGATATTATTTGGAGAAAAAAAAAAAGAACAAATTTGTTGTTTTAGTTGGATGTATTCTAGGTAAATAGAGTTTCCATGCTTGTTTTAAAAATGTTAAATTTAACTTGGACAGCATCATCATTTGTCATTTCTATCTCCCTGCATGTTGGGAGCAAGTTAGGAAGCATTTACTAAAGTATTGGGCCTCTCATGGGTCTTCACCCTTGCAGCGGTCCACAGGGACGTCCTGGTGCCTGTCAGTGGCAAGGAGGCCACAGAACCACAAGGAGCCACTAATACGCTGTCTTGCCTCCCCTCCCCTTAACTGGGAACTTCCTTTTTTTATTTTCACATGCCAGCCCTTCCCCAATCAGTGCCTGTTGCATCACAGTACTGCTCATGTAAACTCCACCCGTAGCCCAGTGGGATAAAAGCTCCAACCTCTGTCTCTACCTCCAGGGTCTCTGACCTCTCACTGGGCCTCCACCCACACCCAGTGATAAAGGCTATATTTTCTTTCACTCCTCTTTCACACCAGAGAAAAGAAACCTTACTCTCTCCATCTTGGCTGAAATATTCTTTCTTGTTTTCTAATGATCTTTAATGTTCTATGATTGCTATCTAGTGTTTAGCAGTTATATAAATTATTTACTCTTGGGTTTTTGTCTTGATTACTTTGAATCAGCAGATATTTTTCTTAACTATGGGTTGACATTCTGCTTTTAGTTGGAATATGAAAAAGCTGCAATCTGTGTCCACAAGGTATTCTCAGCTTTCTGAGTGAAAGATGTGTCTAAAGAAATTACTGATTTCTTTTTTATTTTCCTGCTTCAGCCTCCTTCTGAGTACTGGAGCAAGGGCCATAACTCCCAGCTCTACTTTGTACAAACTTGTTTTTGGAAGTCAGGAGATGAAACGGTAGAGCACAGGTCCCTGCCACATTCGTTACATTTGTATTCATCTTATAAGGTGCTCTTAAATAGAAATGAATTTGCCAAATAGTAAAAATGTATGCTAAAAGAAATGGTTTTTGGTTCTTGAATCATCTGGCTTAACCCTGATTAATTTTTATCAATTTAACAGGTTACAGAAGTTTTCCTTATGGTGGATCTTTTGGTTTGAAACCACAGACCTCAGATTATTTATTAATAAATTATTTATTTACTTATTTTTATTTGGTACAGGGTCTTGCTCCACAGCTTGGAGTCTTAGTGATCCTCTTGTTTCAGCCTCCCCAGTGCTGGGATTACAGATGTGCACCACCACCGCTGGCATGGCATGCAGTATCAGGGATCAAACTGGGGTCCTTGCACTTGCCAGGCAAGCACTTGAAGAGCTGAGCTATCTCCCCATCCCTAATATTTAAAAAAAATAAGAGTAGGGGCTCAGGGTATAACTTAGTGGTAGAGCACTTATATGGGTTCTGGGTTCAACTTCTGGCAATAAAAATGTGAACATCCTTTATAAAGAAAGTAGGAAAATATGTGGCATATTTCAAATGAGACTCTTTCAGAGCAAAGACTGAGTTTAGATTTTGAGTTGGAAGACTTTTATAGGTAACCAGGGCTTCCTAGATATCAGTCCATGTTCTGTTTCTGTGACAAAATGCCTGAGACCAGATAATTTATGAAGAGTATACATTTATTTAGCTCACACTATCAGAAGCTGAGAAGTCAAACAGCATGGTGTCAACCTCTGGAGAGTGTCTCTTTGAGGACCTTTACTGTGGGGTTGTGACATGGTAGAAGGAGTGATCAGGTAATGAGAGAGAGAGAGAGAGAGAGAGAGAGAGAGAGAGAGAGAGAGAGCATGAACTTTTATAAAACACCCATTCCCTTGGCAACCCACTAATTCATGGGTGCAGAACCATCAGGACTCAGTCACTTTGAGACAATCTCACCCCTAAATACTATTAACATGGCTTAGAGGGTTAAGTTCCCAGCACAGTGTGGGGAACACCTTTAAGCCGTAGAACTGGTAACTTTTTCATGTGATATAGGATTTTTTTTAAGCCCTTGCATACTACTTAGAACTTGAGTAATAGAATTTGATACTTTTCCAAGATATAACTCCCAACTGTAGAATCATTTAGCTCAAAATATGAATCTCAGTACCCTGCTTAAATTATTTAAATAAAACACAAGTATTTGTCTTTCCATTTTGAAAAAAGAAAAGCATTGTACTTTAAAACCTTTTACAAATAAAACATCTTTCTTTAAAGTTCACGTGGAAACAAGGGGTCAAACAGTAAATATTAGGTTTTGCAAGCCATTGTAACTATCACATGTTCTAGTTTTTGTATTGTTTTGTTTTTAAAAGTTGTTTAAAAATATAAAAGTCATTCTTGGTATGACCTGGGATTCTAAGCTTATGTGGCCTCTATCATTTTTATTTAATTAGAATGTGTTTACAGAATGCAATATTTACATTCCTCATGTAGAGTTAGTATGTATATAACACAACTTAATTCTTTTTTTAAATTTGCTTTTCACTCTGTTGGCTATTTCTTTTGCTCCGCAGAAGCTTTTAAATTTGATACCTCATTTTGTTGATTCTTGGTCCTATTTGCTATGCAACCAGGCTTCTGTTCAGAAAGTCCTTGCTTATGCCTATAATCTCAAGAGTTTTAACTATTTTATATTTCAGCAAGTTGTTTCTGTTTTAACATTTAGCTCTTTGATCTATTTTTATTTTATTTCTCTATCAATGAGGTGATACTCTTTGAAAATGTTTTACTAGGCACTATGAGCAGAGTAAAAAGATGGTCTGCAGAATAAACAAAATATTTATAAATATTTATAAATCATAGATCCACATACCCAAGGAATTAATATCCATAATATATTTTTAAAGGCTTCAAAAACAATAAAAATCAATTTAAAATCAGGGCTTGACCAATCAGCACTTGAAAAAGTACTCAATATCATCTACTGGTAGATAAATGCAGCTGGGCCATGGTGGCACATGACTGTAGTCCCAGCACTTGGCAGGCTAAGGTAGGAGGGTCAGTGAGAGTTTGAAACTAGCCTAGGCTACAAAAAGTGAGCTCAAGGCCAGCCTGAATTGCATAGTGAGACCCTGTCTCAAAGAGAGAGAGAGAGAGAGAGAGAGAGAGAGAGAGGGAAACTGCACTGAGCTACGACTTCAGACCCACTTGGATGGCTGTTAAACACAGAAGATAACTGATATGGGTAAGATTATGAAGAGACTGAAGCACATGTACATTGGTGGTAGCACAAAAAATAGTGCAGCTAATTTCTAAAACAGTATGGTGGCTCCTATGAGAACTGAACCTAGAATTACCATATAATCTAGCAGTTTTCTAGCTAAGTATATAACCAGAAGAACTGAAAGCAAGTATTTCCAGTAGTTTTTACACACCAGTGTTCACAGCCACGTGGTTCACAAGAGCCAAAGGTTAGAAACAGCCTGAATGAGCACATGAATGGATAGTGTGGTGTCTGCTTGCAAGAAAATGTTAGTATGTCTTTCTTCCTTTCACGTATTTAGTACAGGGTTTCACTACACAGATCCTACTTGTAGTGAACTTCCTGTTTTCTGCCTCCCAAGAAGAAATCCCTGGGATTACAGGCACACACACCACCAGGCCCAGTCTGATTAGCTGTCTGATTAGCGTGCCTTGCGGGTAGGGCCAGCAAAGCAGGCTAGGGAGCCACCTTGGTCTCTGTGTCTGTCTCAGTAGACACTTTAATCTGCTGAGCTATCTGGCCTACCCTGGTACATCTTTAAAAAGAGCTAAACTCTTAATACAGGCAACAACACAGATGAAACTTCCAGCCATTATGCTGAGTGAAAAAAACTTGGATGCAAGCAGTCAGATAATACATGATTTCTTCCACTGACATGAAGTACCTAAGGTACTCAAATTCAGATGGAATAGTGGTTACTAGGGCCTCAGGGAGTGGGCAATTGGAAGTTACTGTTGAAAGAGTATAGAGCTTCAGTTCGAGATATTTAAAACATCTTAGAGATCAGTAAACTTCAAAGTCTGTTGCATAGAAAAGATAGAATTAAAATGCTATTGGAGTGTAATGGTTGAAATAAAAATAAAGATATAGCATTCAGCTTTTTAAAAATTTTATTACTTTTAATAAGAAATAGTAATGAGAGTTTCAAAACATGTTGGTAGGACAGCCACAATAATTAATACAATGTATATTGTTGTCTTCAATATAGTTTTTCAGAGTACAAGATGCAGACATGGTAACTTTTCTAAACACTATTGGTACAAATATTTCTTCTCATTGAACTAAGAGAAAGTAGTTGTATGTATAGTCCAGCATTCCATAATAGTAGTGAGTCATCAGCATAACTGGCAATGTTGGAAGCTGTTGACTTAAGCCTTTCACAGCTCAGCATACTAATGTGACTTTACTTTCTATGCCTCATGGTTAAACTTTTCTGCTGGGAGGTTAAGGCCAAGTTAAAGCAAGACCTATATAACAAAACATGTAATTTTTGTATCTGACAAGTTCAGTGAAATCCACTCAGGATTTACCTTGAAACCATGTACGGCATTTTATAGAACTTTTGTCAGTGTCAGCCATCTGGATGAGTCATGGTCATTGCTTGACCAGTTTGCTCACTGTGAAAGCCTGAGAGAATGTTTTCTTTCTAGGTGACTCTCCTTAGGCACACTATACCTCATCGATCCCTTTCCTCTGCAGCACCTAATCTCCTTGAACAGAAAATTTGGGATACCACTGAGTTATAGGATGTTACAGTACAGGTTTTCTTATGTCCTGAGTCCTCACTGACCTTGAAGGGCTAGAGCCAAAATATTGGCTGTCCTTGTAGCTCTTTTTCTCTTACTTGGCAGGGGAGATACCATGATCACAAAGCTTTCAGCTTTGTGAGAAGCATTTAGAGGATTTCTTTCTTTGTGCTGTGGCATTGTTAAATAGTAGTGAGTGGTCTATTACTTAAAAATGTAAAATTGGGCTGGGGAGATAGCTCAGTGATCTAAGCACCTGCCTGGCAAGCATGAAGCCCCAGGTTTGATCCTTGGTACCACATGCTATGCCAGCCCTGGAACCCTAGGTGTGCTATTCCAGCTACCAAAACTGGGCATTGGTGACCAACACCTGTAATCCCAGTACTAAGGAGGCTGAGACAGAAGGATTTCTATGAATCCAAACTGTGTACTGAGACCCTGTACCAAATAAATAAATAAATTTTTAAAAATTAAAAATGTAAAATTTGCCTGTGAAACTTGTTCTTTCTTGGGAGGGTATCTTTTAACAATTGCCTCAATTCTCTCTTTTATAACTAGCCTGTTAATAGTATTTTTATATTCTTGGATCCATTTAAGTTGTTTTTCAAGTTACCTAGATTGGATTAAAAGTCTGTTTTGCCTAACGTTTTGAATACTGAGCCAGCATACCTCACCCCTCCCAGCATGCACTCCGTGCCCCTGGCTACCCTCCCTGCCCTGTTCCCACCTCCTCTCCTAGCTCTACCTTTCCTTGTTCTGTGGTATCACAGACCTTAAAAATGCTCTAGTCACCTAGGTGAAAGCCTAAAACTTGCCTTTCTTAGCAAGAAAAGTTAGTGTATATACTTGGAATGTGTGAGTGTGGAGAACTCTGACCTTCCAGAAACCAATTTTAATTTTCCCTCCGAGAAAGGTCAACTATTCATTATATTTATATATTGTTCTGCATAGATGTGTGTTTGGGGGTTGAAACTGAATCTAGTTTT
>PVKN010034071.1:0-11898 GCA_004027915.1 Capromys pilorides
TACTATATCTCATACATGGTGATAAGCATGGGTCTAGCTTAGCCTCCATCATGTGGAAAGTCAGTCTTTCCAGCACCATTTGTTAAAGAGGGTCTTTCTTACAATGACTCTTTCTAGCCCCTTCGCCAAAGATAAGGTGACTGAGTGTGTTTGCATTTGTGTCTGCATCTTCTAATCTACTTCAATAATCCTTAGGTCTGTCTCTATGTTTGCTGATTTTAACATAATAGCTTTGTAATATAACTTCAGGTCAGGGATTGACCTAGTTGTTTTAAGCAGTTCCCTTTATCTAACAGAAATTGATTGCTTTAAGCATCACCATTTTTTTCAAAAAATGTGAATTAGATATTTCCCTCAAACTGTCCATCCTTAAATAGCATATCTATTCATCTTACATAACTTCTGAGGTGGAGGTGTATTCACAAATCTTTTATTTTTCATGAGCTACATCTTCAACTTCAGACTTCAGGCAAGATAAACCTCACCTGCGTGCAGTGCAGTTCTCCTTCCTTCCTCGTGATAGTAGCTTTTCTCTTTGTGTTCAGTTTGATTGTTGGAGCTACAGCTCCATCATCTTTGTCTTCTCTATGACTATAGAAGCTGCATTGTTGGTTTTTACTATTCTTTCTATGCCATTTCTGCCTACTCTTACTTGCATGTGTATTCCCACAACAACTTCATTTTATTCACCCACATATCTCATCTGTTTTTCCCAACTAAAAGTCTGCCTTCCTATCACTACATTCCTTTTTCTTGTTCTCTTTCTGCTACTTCCTTCCCAAGTTGTTCCAGACCATTTGCCTACGTTACATAGACCTAGCTTGCCTTCTTGTTTTAGTTCTAAGAAATCTACTCATGAAAACAGAACATAGAGGTGGATAAAGAGTGTGAATTGAAGAGCTGAGAATTAAATAATAAAGAAAGGCCCAGAAACGGTGAAGTAATAGCACAGTTCTGGTTTAGGCTAAAACATGCTAATTAATCTTGATTGTCAGCCTTTTTGAATTAAGAGACTCCTGGAGAGGTGATTGATTATGAGACCAAGAAGCTCATCCGTGGATTAACTCATTGATGGGTTCACAGCTGAACGTGCCATTAGGACATGGGGGTAGGGCCCAGTGGGAGGAAGTGAGTCATGTGTGTGACGCACAGGCGCACACACTGTCGGGCCCTGGACCCTCCCTCTCAGGCTCCTTCCCCTGCACTCTGCCAGCCAGTGCTGAGTACAGTAGCTTTCCTCCACTGAGCCCTTCTCCCATGATGATTCTGCCTTCAAAATAACCAACCATGTACCCACATCCCTGCTACAGTGGGCCAAACATAAACCTCTCTTATTTAAGTATTTTATTCCAGTGATGTCCCCCCAAAAATCCCTGAACAATACAACTAGCTTTTCATGCTAATCAGCTCTAAATCACCTTTGACATTGCCTTTAGAAAGAGAGCACTTTCTAAAATGCCATTCTCCTGCTTCAAATTCTTCAGTGAACTCGGTCTGCAAGATGAAATCCAAACCATTTAAGAGATCCTGTATCACCTAACCCCTCATTCCCACTCGTGCCTCAGCTGGCATTATGCTTTCATTGTCCTGTGTCCTGCATGTATGCCTTTGTGCTCATGTGTATGTACACAGGGAGCTGCACCTGCAGAGGTGGGCTGTGGGGTGAGTGAACTAACCAAGAATACTTTTTTTTAAAAGATCCAAAAGCTTAGTGAGAAAGGTAGAGACTGTGACTGCTTTGGAAATCAGGTGGTGCTTAAAGTCAGGTGTGAGCCATTTTGGAGAAAGTGCAACCAAATAGCTCAGGATCAAAGAGGTTATTAGCAGACACTCTGAACACTACCAGTGTTCACAGTTTTCTTCCTCTTAAAAGGCCAGCACAGGGTAAATGTTGGTATACACCCTTATTTCATAATTCTTCCCTGGGCAGTGGGTCACAAATATTGCATTTGCCACTTGGTGTATATGGCATGACCAAGGATTAGCGGAGGATAGTGGTGAGCTGAGGCCCATCTTTCTCCCTTAAATGAGGTACTAGAAGGTTCTGTTATGCCTCTGGCAGGAAAAGTCTCTTCTATGTACTCTGTGTTGTCAGTGTTCAGCTCTGACAGCTGCTTGGAGAATAGAAGTGAAAGTTTCTGAGGAGCAGATATGATTGGGAGCAGGGAAAAGTAAAACTATCATCATTTTTCTTGTTTTTGAATAGTTTCAGAAAGTTATCCTCCAGATTTCATCTGAATAGGTTTTATATTTAAATCAAGAAAAGAAAATTTCTTTCATCCAGATGTTCCTTTGGAGCTAAGGATCCATAGAAATTAGTGCTGAATTGCCTTTGGGCACAGAAGAAAATTTCTTACAGGAACCAGTTCTCAAGGAACTGGTAGCTTCCTAAAGTACTTTCAGATTCTGAAATAACAGTAGCATTTGGGAATGTAATAAAAATTAGGGAGAGAAGCTGTAGGTTTTCTGTATGGAGGAGTGCTTGTAATCATTACACATAAAAGTCTTGAGATACAAGGAGAGGCATGCTATACGTAGAAGGGGCAAAGATTCCACTAATACATTCCATGAACCATCAGTACTAGCATAAGGAACAGAGGTAGGACACTTCTGGACATGGAAGAATTTGAAAAACAGGTTTTAGATACATGAGGTAAATTGAAACCTGATGTAGACAGAATCAGAGACTGAGTTTTATGATAGAGAGGCAGGAATTTCCCCAATGAATATAGGAAGGGTAACAATATGTGCTCTTGTTGTACCATCTTGGTGACCATGGGAGGAAGGCAGGACTGTCACAAAATCTAGCTTAGCAACAGTCTATCAGTTCTTGTAAGAACAGATGTAGTTTCCCTTTGGTCCTGAACATATCCCCAAGGCTATCACACAAAATGGGCTGTATTCTAAATAGTGCTATTCAGAGTTTGCTATGGCTTTTAAAAATTAGCTAGTTTAGTCTGATGGCACCAAGACAGAGTCACAGTATTCACATGCATATATTAACAACGAAGAGCCAACTCTTCCTCAGACAAGACTCTCAAACTACCACATTCCACACCTTTGTGGGATCATGCGTGGCTCAGTATGAATTTTAGCAAGTGATCAGAGCCTACTGACTGTCTCTAATTTCCTATAAAATAAAAGAAAATCTGCTAAGTGGCAGATTTAGCATCTGCTAAATAAAGTCAAAAATATGTTATATCTTTTTTGTCTTTTTGTTTTTGTTCTGTTTATTCACATAGAGTTTTGCAATGTAGTCCAGTCTCCAGACTAGCCTTGATTTGCTTTTGGGCTTTCAGATTTGAAATCATCCTACCTCATTCTCCTGAGTCCTGGGATAACAGGGACGCACTACTCGCCTATCAATATTACTGGCATCTTTGATCTTTGGTGCATCTTTGAGAATGTGAGTGAGGCTTCTGTCAGCCCATAATATTCTTGCTAAAGCAGCAAGGTGTTTGAATATTCAGGTTAGAGATACAAAGTGGATGTGAAACTCAGTACTGACACACTGAGGCCCTTCTAGCAAGCTTAGCTTCCTTGTTTACTTAGCTGCTGCATGCTCCACAGCCACTGCTGCATAGTCCCAGATGGTAGACCTCTCCAAGGTAGTGCTTCCAAACTTTGGGGAAATTAAATTACCTTTGGCTTTTCTTTTAAGACAAAAATATTTTGATTACATTGCTGGAAGCATGCCTGAGAGTAGAAACCAACAGTAGAAGCCAAAATCAGGCAGAAACTGTGCATACACAGGATACAGAGAATTTCATCTTTCCCTTATGGAACAGACTGAGGCGAGGGTTTCAGTTTCACTGACAGCTCCTTTTCTAGTCCAGAGTGCGGGGATGGCAGCAGTTCATCCAAATGGCTTCTAAATCTGTCCTTCAACACAGAAGAAGGAGACAAAGACAAGGAGAGCGCTTCTTACTACGAAGGTCTGTGTCTCCCAGGTGAAGGCACGGGTCCGTCTCAGTGGGGAAGGAAAAAATACAAAGCCCAGAAGCAGCAAAGATAATACAAACTTACTATTAGAAGAACTTACTGTCATATGCTACAACCAACTGTAAGAGTGTGGGAAATTTCATTTTTATCTTGGTGATCAGATGTTTGTCATAACCCCACTACTATGAAAGAAGAGACAAATAGTTTTGAAGGGCAAATGGCTTAGCAGTAGGAAGTCCAAGTACGTACTGGTGACTTCCAGAAGGAATTCAGGTCATGTTGATGTCGGTTCACTCAACTTTGGTAGAGAATTTCAACAGAGTCACCAGGGAAGTGTTTCCTACATACATATGCTTATCCACCTGGATCTACTGTAGACTCAATGTTTTGCTTGGAGTGTGAGCCAGGATGAGGAGGTACATCTAGAAAAACTTTCCTTGAGTGATTCTGGTATATATTTCCACTGACAACCACTCCGTGAAAAGACAAAGACACTGCATAAAGAGAACAGCACCCATTTAGGAAGTGAGTCTAGCTGGAAGAGACCAGGGCCAGAGCAGAAGCTATGCCAGCAGCAACGTAGGGAAGGAGGGTCAGCAAGTGCTCACAACCCAAACTCCAAAGGAGGAAGTGGATTATAGTGGATACAAGCCAGGAACTTCAATCTGGAGCACGAGAGCAATCACCCAACAAATGAGTCTTGGTCAGACTTGGAAGTAAGTGCCACCAAGTTGGCAAGGCCTCCAGCCATTTTCCCGAACGGCATACAGTTTGTATGGTTTGTACTGCATGTGTGTCAGTTTAACGTTAAGAATTGGAGACAAAGTCAGCAGTCGTACACTGAGCTACCAGCCGTGCTAGAAATGCAGCCACAGTCGTCCCCAAGTTCTTGAGTCTACCTAAGCTGTGCTCTCCATGTGAGACAGCTGGATGCTCCGAACTCCTTACCATGTCCTCTTGTACAGCATGTCATGCAGACCCATTTTCCAGTTTCACTGTTTCCTACACTGGACTGGGAACCCCATACAGACAGCTGTTTCATCTTATTTACCTTTATGTTTGTGGTGCTTGACACACAGTAGTTGTGCCATAATTATAAATATAAAATGTGTGGTGAAAACAAACCATATGTCCAACATACACAGTAGCAAAGAGCAGAAGGCTGATTGGAGTGTCTGAGAAGGCTCTACCACAGAGTGACATGTGCATGGGGTCCAAAGGAAAGCATTCCTGGAACAGCAGGAGGAAACAATAGAAGGAACCATGGGCCACCAAACACAGGTGTAAGAGAGCTCAGCTCACCCACGTGGCCTGCCATGCCAGGGTCCTTGTTCCTGTTCCTTCTGTGTCCTAAGCCCCTACAACTAGCTAGGCTTTTGGTGTGTGTCCACTTAATGGTGACGAGCTCTTGTCATAGAAATATCATCTGCTCAGGGAAAGCCAAGACATTCAACTACTCTCAGTCTTTATCCTGAAACACATTTCATGCCAGAATATTTTTATTCAAATAATTTCCGGAACCATATCTATATCCTGCTAATCTTTGGCTTGCCTTATACTAGATAGAATTCTCTGTTCTTAAATGAAAAATTCAAACTGGCAGATAACCTCATTCTCCCATGACAAGTTCTAACCTTCTTTGGGAATAGAGCTGTTTAAATACCACAATTCCTCCCAGTGAGTAGCTCCACTACTCATTTTAAAGAGCTAGTGTTGTGGGAGGGAAAACAGGAGAAAAGGTTCTAGAAGTTCACATACAAATGTAAATAAAGCACTTAGTGTACAGTTCTTTAAAATCTCATTTTTTTGGCAAATCAACAGGGTCTGACTTTTAAATACTATATTAACACAACTCTCAGTTTTTCTACAAATTCCCATAATTTTATATGGACTACTGCTTTTTCATTGAATATTTTGTATAATATTGTCTATATGACTGGATCAATAGGGATTTTTCTCCTTTTATAACTTGGAAATTCCCAAACTGTATACATATGGTCAGTTCTACCACAAAAACAAATTCGGGACCATCCCTGACAGTAGAGGCAGCAACCGTAGGGGAGAGCAGCCACCCACTGTTCTGGGGTGTTTTGTCCTTTGGATGCGTTGGCATACACCGACCCACATGTCCTCTGGTCTGCAAACCAGTCTGGTCGCACAACAATCAGACAGGAGCTGTGCACGCACTCACTCACTCCGAGCTATCAGCAGACGCTCTCCTGAGCCTGCTTTGTGTCCTCACGGGAGTCCACTCATCCATCTCCATCACCCAGCAGGTCTTCATTCCAGGTCTGGGCTGCACATGCTGGTGACAGAATGACAGCACTGCCCCTCCTGCTCTGAAGAAACTTGGGGCACAAAGCCCTCCTCTCAGTGCCGTTCCTGCACATTAGACAGGGAGGGGGCATTTCCATAAAGTGCCCCTTCTTTGCACAAAAACTGCTCACCTTTTATGCTTGTTCTCCTGTCCCATGGACTCTACAGACAGACCTTTTTTTTCATCCTTCCTTTTTCTCCTCCTCTCCACCTTGACGTGAGGGACCACGCTAGTGATCTTCCCACAGGTGCACTGATGTCTTCACCAACACTGTGTTGGATTCAAAATACTCTGATAGTCACTGGCAAGACAGGGAAACACAGCAAGCCCTCCAAATGACAGGATCCAAGCCCAGGGCCCCCAGCCATGAGGGGACACACAGCAGGAGTGAGCACAGAAGCGAGGAAAGCTTCACCCAGTGCTTCCCAGGGCTCACTGTCACTTACACAACCACCTGAGCTCTGCTGCATTTCAGATCAGCGGTGGCATCAGATTCACCTAGGAGCAGAATCTCTGCTACCAGTGCGCATGTGAGGGATCTAAGCTGCACAACCTGTGAGAATCTAAAGCCCTGGTGATCTGACATAGAGCTGAGATGGTGGTACAAGGGCTGCAGTGGTGAAATAAGGATTCCCATTAGCACAGAGGTTTGACTGCATGGAGAACATCATATATCAGTTGCTTATGATTAATACCAAAACTTCAACCAATAACATGCTGGAGGGCTGTGGAGTAAAGGAAACCTTTGTCCACTGTTGGTGCACGTGTAGAACGACGTGGAAATCAGTGTGAAGAGTCCTTAAAACTAGGATTAGAGGTCCCATGTGACCCAGCTACTCCCTATCTGGGTATCTTCACAGAAAAATTAAGAACATCATACCTCAGTGATATATGTGAATTCATGTGTATAACAGCGCAATTTTCAATAGCTAAATATCAGAAACAATGCAGATGCTGACCAACAGAGGATTGGACTAAACAAAATGTGGGTTCATTTTGTTAACCACTTGGCCATAAAGAAGGATAAAATGGAGTCTTTCATAGATGAATGGATGCAACTTGAGATCATGCTTGCAAGTATCAGACCCATATGTCACACTAGTTTCACAAATATCATATTGTCACACTAGTGTGGAAAAATGAACAAGTAAATAAGATCTGAAAAGCACACTACATATTGTGAATTGGGAAGAAACTTTTAAAAGAAGATAAACTATAATGGGGGAAGGAGAAAAAGGAAAAATCTATGCCTATTCACAAGATAGTTAAGATAATTACACATCTAGTTTCTCTTATTTCATTAAAAAGAAAGTTTTATGTTAGTATTGTATAGGTAGAGATGCCCATATCTCCTACTCCAAGTAACTACCATGAAGACAATATGATGCAATGCAGCAACTATTGTGAATGTCCAACTTGTGTTGAAACTTGATTTCATTGTTATCTTTATTTGTTTTTTTTAAATAAAAAAATTTGAAAAGCCTACCAGTGAGCAGCAGTGACAATTAAGCTGCATGGGGTGGGTGGTTTTAGAGTGGCAACAGAGTTGATGGTGTTCAATTGTACAGCTGCACCTGCAGTAGGGTTAGGTCAGAATCCAGCACTTCTATTCATCCATATGTAACTTGCCCTTTATCATTTTATTTCCTCTCCTGTGCATGCCTCTTGCTCACACTGTGCACTTGTCAGCCAGTCTGAGGAAGCTCAAAGGTAGCTCTAGTCAAGTGGGTTTAAAGCAAATGCCACTGGAGAGTTTCTTGAAAAGTGGGAAGGATCCATTGATGAGACAGACTGCCAACAAAAAGAAGACTGCACCTAAAAGAAAATACCAGGATGTACAGGCTTATTGCAATAATTACAGCATATTGCAATAATTCCCATTCTCAATACCCCTGAATAATATGTGGCAAGCAGCTATTGAATCAAGCCACAAACCCTCCAAAACCGCTTTGCCAGATGGCCAAGCATCCTGCACTATAAAATAAGCTTTTGGAGTTTTCAAAATAAAAAATATATAAACCCAAAGAACAGAAGAAACTTTTGAAAGCCACTACTTCATCAAGTGCACTAAGAGCATCATGCATGGGGTAAAGCATATGACCGAAGCTGAGAAACCCTTTACTACTAGTGAGGAGCTGGTGTTGTCTACTGCTAAGGACATCTTCAATGACTTTTTAGGAGAGGCTGCAACCCTGGGCCTGCCATGCTGGCGCCGCCCCCAGGGCACATTGAGATAGCAATTGAGACTGGGCGTGGTGGCCGGTGCCTGTAATCCCAGCTCTTGGGAGGCTGTAAATAGACAGATCACTATGAGTCTGATCTAGTAGTGAGACCCTGAACACCCTGCTGACCCTTCCCTAAAATACAGAGAGAGAGAGAGAGAGACAGAGAGACAGAGAGGCTGCAATTCAAAAGTAGAATGTAGAATGTGTCCTTTTCAGCTGCCACCATAATTAGATGAACTAATAAAACAGTAGAGGATTTTAAAGTACAACTGTTAGAAAGGATCAATAAGTCATTGCAGTATGAGATCCAGGTTGATTAGTCTATTGATGTTGACAATAAGGCAACAATACTTGTTTTGTGCCTTACACAGATAACCTTAACCCTTAACATGGAAACCTAATCCTAACCCCAAGCCTAGTTTTCAGGAGTATGTGCATGAAGATATATACCATGTGCCCATTTTCAGCCGACTGAATTATAGCTACAGAACTAGTGAAGTCTTTGACCACATGGGTCATTTTGTGTCAGAATGTACAGGGACGAAGCAGGTGTCATGACTCGATGGCCTTCTAGTTCCCACATTTGTGTCAAAGAGTTTGGTTCCGATTGTGAGCCTATGTACTGTGTCATTCAGAAAGAAATGCTGGCTAAATGAAAACTGCCACCTGAGGACCAGCCAGATAGCTCAGCAGACTAAAGCGCTTGCTTAGGCAGGGGCAATGGCCAAGATTTGATCCCTGGTGTGCTGTGCTGGCCCCACCTCCCATGATGCACTGAGATGGCTATTAAGACTGGGTGTGGTGTCACGAACCTGTAATCCCAGTGCCTGGGAGGCTGAAAACAGGAGGATCACTACAGATTTGATCTACGTAGTGAGACCCCATAGACACTGCAGACCCTGTCCTAAATACATTAAAAAAAAAAAAAAAAACTGGCCTGAATTTAACAGGATATGATTGGAATTATCAGTTGCATTGAAATACATATCCTTAACTCACATTGGTTTGCACAGCTCTGAGAGGAGGTAGACACAAAGAATACACATCTCATTTCATATTCATATCCATGAGATAGATTTCTAAGGGTGGATCACTATCTAGAGGTTTCGAGTTATTTAACAAAGTAGCCACCACTGGTAGCACATTTCAGTGACACAGAACATGTCACAGGACTTGCTCATTCCTGTGACATATCAAACCTGCTCACTGAACGAAAACTATCACTTCAGGAAGAACAATTGTGTTCAAGTTTGTGGAGAAAGTGGCTACATTCAAAGCAGAAGTGGAATCATGGGGGTGAGGGGTGAACATTGGGATTTTTGACCTTTAAAACATGAGCAGAGATTTTTAGAGAGACTGAGCCAGAGCCTTCCTTCTCTCAGCTGATCCCTGATCACTTATCTCAGCTTTTAAGAGAACTTGAACATTATGCAGAAGGAACAAATCCGTGACCCATTAGTGAGTAATCTAGTCAATTCAGTATTCTGGCTTGTGTCTCGAGGTCCCCCCAAGGCCTCCTGCAGTCACATGTGGGGCTTCCTCAGACGTGGCTCAGTCTAGAGTATGTGTGACTGGGATAAAGGGTGTGTGATTGGGAAATCACTCCATGATAGTTTGGCACAGTTCTAAGTAGGATTGAGGACAGAGTGCTCTGCCTGCTCTAGGGTGGGTAGCCTGAACACGATGTAAGGCCAGAAGGAGTTCTGTCTTTCCTGTGCTTTCACTGTCTTCCACCACTGTGAAGTGTTTCTCCTCTGCAACACCCCTCTGCCAAGCCACACTGCATGGAGCCAGCTGATTATGGACTGAAACTTCTACAAAAGGTGAGCTTAATAAACCTTTCCCCTTTTAACTTTGCATTTTGGTTGTATTGTTCCAGCAAGAGGAGACTAGTAACTAAGACAGTCAACTTTGTCTATACTAGAAGAGGACAAACTAATAGAGATCACAAATGACAGTGGCCTTAAAGGTATATTTGAAATAATGTTAATTATCCATGTGTTCTGGATTAAAGTCAGATCATGCTATACAAAGATTTTCCCCAAAGTACTGAATAGCTTCATTCCACCTCCAATATTCTATCTTTGTAAAGCAGGATTTTCAGCAGTAACAGCAACCAAAAGCAATTACAAGTTAGATTGGACATAAACAACATACTTCAGATTTCCCTGTCTCCTACCACTCCCAGATAGAACTGTCTCTTGGCATAGAAATAGCTCATGACTCCTACCAATTTTGCATTACGCTGAGTGGAATAACGACTTTATCGCACATTACAATATACTAGTAGAAATGAAGTACACAATATATGTAATGTGCTCAGATCATCCCAAAACAATCCGTCTTCCAAGTCCATGGGAAAATTGTCTTCCATGAGCTGAGAAATGGGGAGCACTATTCAGGTGTGCCCGCGGGTGATGGTACTCAAATTTCTTATATAAACAGCATATCTGTAATCTCTCTAGGTACTTGAAATCATCCCCAGAGTACTCTAATACAGTGCAAATGCTATTAAAAATTGTGGTCATGCTGTATTATTTAGAAAGTAATGATCAGAAAAGGGTCTATACTCATTCAGTGCACCCGGGATTGAACTCATGACTTTGCTATTGCCAGGCAGGTGCTTATTCAACTGAGCTGTCTTCACAGCCTCTCATTCAGTGTAGATGCAATACTTTTCCTAATATTTTCTAACTCTAATTGGTTGAATATAAAGCTGTTAAACCTGCAGATACAGAAGGTCAACTGCAGATGCAGAAATTAATACAGCTGTATCAAACCACAGAAATCTGTGGTGAAAGCAGATCCAAGGTCTAAGTCTTTTTACTCAATCACACTGACCCAAACAAAATAACCCCTGAATCAATGGATACTTTTTAAGAGCATCAATAACTGATTTTCACAGAATGATCTAATTTTAATTTTCTCTTATTTCTAGAGCAGTGTCTATGTCTTCATATAACATCAGGGGCTTTTTTGAAGCATAGACAAAGCAGTACAATGGCTTTAAGTTCAAACAAAACTGCCAAGTTTTTCTGACCAGGTCATTAATTTATCTGATTCTCACTGGTTCCACTCAACTTTGCAGACAAAAAGGTCACTTCTGAAATGCTGAGGTAGCAAGCTTGGTTCTGAGGATGTTGGCTGGTTGGTTCAATATGTGACCTCACTTCCTTTTTCATGAATAGAGGTCAAGATAAGAATCTATAGCAACTCTGGTCTCTCAGTGTTTTAATTTCAGACATTGTTGAATTGTACAACACTGCAGATAGAGAACTTAGTAACTTAGACTTGCGTTTCCTCTAGCAGCTGACTAGTGTCTGGAGGAACAATAAGATCTACATTTGCTTGATTTATCATCACATTTTTCTACAACCAGAAGAACTGTGAGCTGGGAGACAGCTATTATCACCA
>PVKN010034072.1:0-11900 GCA_004027915.1 Capromys pilorides
GGTGTTTAAGTTGCCCCTGACAGCAGGCTGGAGAGGGCATTGAGGGTAGAGGGTGTGTGGCGGCACAGACACAGGCTAACGACCCTCGTGTATGGGACGGAGTGGTATGTCTGATCCAAAGGGAATCTGGGAAGTTGGGGTTGGCAAAGAAAAGGAACATTCATAGTAACCCCTGGCATTTACTACCAGGTCGAGACCATACAGTATGGCAATCCCCAGTGCTGTTGACTCCACAGCCCATTTTCCACAGGAATAAACTGAGGCCTCAGACCGTGAGGAGGTCACTTGTGCCAGGGATAGAACTGGACCTGAGCCTGTATGGCTGATTGCGGGGGGTCAGGGCTGAAAATTCTGGGCCTGGAAGAAGCCGTCAGGAGGAGATCAGTGGGCTAGGGGGTGGACCTGAGCCGAGTCCAGGGCTAGGCAGCCACACAGAGATGGGTTGGGGAAGACTTCAGGGAGACTCTCGGGAGGCCTTGTGTGTGTCTGGGGCACTTGTAGCAAGCGCTGTGAGACAGATCAGGAAAGAGTGGGTATAAAAACTACAGTCACTCAACAAACGGTGCCTCTGTTTGAGCCCCTTGAGAAATCCAGGGAGAAATGCACTCTTTCGGTTTCCTGGAGGTTATTACATTCAGATTAAGACGAGCGCGGCAGGAAGCATGTCAGGGAACAAGAAGATAACGCATCTTTTGGCAATGAGTCTTATGGTGAGAGAAAGCACTTAAGGGAACAGAATGGTGAACCGTGGTTTCAGTTTGCCTGGAGTGGTCAGAGGGATCTTGGTGAGGATGGGAAGAGACTGAGGGGGGAAAGCCAGGCAGATGTCTGCAGGGATTGTGTTCTGGGCGGAAGAGGCAGTGCAAAGGCCCTGGGGCAGGAGTGCCCAGCCTGCTGCAGTGTGGCCAGTACAAGAGTGAATAAGGGGAAGAGGGCCAGGGAATTGGGGAGAGGGCTCTTGGGGCCAGAAGTTTAGGGTCTTGAAGACTAAGTAAGAACTCTAGATTTTTATTCTGAGTGAGATGGGTGCCACAGAAGGTTTTGAGCAGAGAACATAAATGGTCACCCTTTAATGGAGCCCCTCTGGCTGCCAGGTACAGAGTAGACTGGGGGCAGGGGGAGCAAGTTAGAGGCTGTTGCAAATGGTGAGACAGGACACTGTGGTACCCTTAGGTCCCAAAAGTGCCTGGGGAAGGGCTCCCGTGAGGACGGCCCTGGGCCCATGGTGGCCACAGGAAACACAGAAGCCTCCAGAAGCCGGGCAGCCTGGGCAGTGAGGTGAAGGAGTTAAAAGTTTGGGCTTCAGGGCAAGAAAGCTGCACTGGATCCAACTGTGCCCTGCTTGGCCTGTGCGAGGCTGTGAGGAGTGATACCTGTCCTTCAGGCAGTGGCCTCTCCCTTTGTCACACCTGGGATGGGGGCCTGGAGCCCTGAGCACAGATGTCCTCAGTAGACAGGGGGGGAACAGGGACGGCCAGGGATCGGGGAACACCAGCAGGTAGGGGATGGGATGGGGAAGAGGAGGCGGGAAAGTGGAGGAGCCTGGAGAGGGGACCAAGACCAAAGTTAGGACGTGGGGAGTGGGGACAGGCTGAGGTAGAGGAGGCAGCCGGCAGGGACACGACACCGAGGGGACCCTCAGGCTTGTGGTCTGCAGGGATCCACGCAGATCATGAAGTTCAGGTTCCCACTCTGGAGGGCAGGCGCTGCACCAGGCTTGTTGTTTCTCCCTGAACCCCAGGAGATGCCCAGCAGCTGGCCTATGTCTCGCCCTTTGCACACCCAGGGCATCAAGGGAAGAGGACTCCAGCTGGCAGAGTGGGGACAGGGAGAACCAGTGGCCTCGCCTCTCTCAGCCTCAGTTTCACTATCTGGAAGGTGGGCTCAGGCACACCCACCCCTTGGGGTTACAGAGAAGCCTGTGAATGACAGATGGCAGTTTGTAAACTCTAAGGTGGGCGGTGGGGACTCTTCTGTGAGAGCAGAGGGGATGGCAGGCAGATGGCGGGGAGCCCCGAGTGTGGAACCCTGAAAGCAAGAGGTGCAGGCTTCGCTTTTGGGAACTGCGACAGGCGGGAGAGGCTGGGTGACAGCTGACTTCACCGGAGCCCAGTGCCTGCCTAGTGGGTGACCCTTGTCCCAGGGCCTCGGGGACATCCCTTGGCCAGCCTTGAAGATGTCACTCAGTCAGTGCACTTCAGTTATCTGGAACGGACGCCGTGTGAAGTGGTTCTCAGCTCTGACACCGCCTCGGCTGCTGCCTCCGCTTGGAGAATTTTCCCAGCCGCCGAGGCTCCACCCCGGGGTCTCTGATTCAGAAGCTCTGCAGGTGGCAGTGAGGAAGCTGTGGTGGGGACAGCTCTCCAGTAGATGCTGGGCACAGCTGGTGTGGACAAAGCAGGGAGAGGCAGGCTAAGTAAGACATGTCTTCTTCCCCGGGGGGCATGTCTAGGTTTTCCAGGTCACTGCCTGAGCTTAGACTTTACCACAGTTACAGGGCCCCCAGGGCCTTAAAAAAAAAAAAGCTCACTTACGAATTTTTAAAACTATGAACAGAGACTTTCTACTCCAATGGTGCTAACTGGAAGGTCCAGGCCAGGAGCTCAGGACACAAGCAGCTCTCCCTGTGCTTTAAAAAACAAAGCAAAACAAAAAAACCTTCATGATCTTGCTATATAGCCCAGGCTGGCCTCGAGTTTACAGTGATCCTCCTGCCTCAGCCTCCCTCGTGCTGGGATTATAGGTTTGTGCCACCATGCCTGGCTTTTCTCCCTAACAGAGGTGCTTTCTGATAACAGCTTGGGCCAGTTGTGTCGCCTCTGTGTAGGGCGGCTCTTTCGTTTATTCTGTTCCCTGTTTGCTTGACGATGATAAGAATTTCAGAGCTGGAGTGTAGAGTGGCAATTCAGTGTGCATTAGGCAAATATTTAAGAGTGGGGTGGGGGGCTGGGGCCAGCAGCAGAAGTGACAGCAGGTGGCCTCAGGGCACAGCTGCGCTCTCATTTCTGAGGCTCCAGTGGAAAGACTTGCGCAAGGCCCTGTCACAGCTAGTGGTGGCATCAGCATTAAGATCAGCCTCTCCGCCCACCTGATACCCCCGTCTCCACCCCAAGGGCCTGCTCAGCCTGTACTGGAGGAAGGGTGGGTCTGCCTTCAACCGAGAGAGCAGAATGGCATCGGCAGCCCCCAGGAGCCACTGGTTGTTTTTTTTTTTTTGAGACAGGGTCTCACTGTGCAGTTCAGGCTGGCCTTGAGCTCATTTTTATAGCCCAGGCTGGTCTCAAACTCACATCAATCCTCGTGCCTCAGTCTCCCAAGTGCTGGGATTACAGGCGTGCGCCACCGTACCCGGCTGGAGCCACTGTTCTGATGCCAGACTTTTTCTTTCACCTACGGGTCGGCTGTCCGGCTCCCCCATCATGTTGGCTTCTTCCTTAACCAGTGGTTCCCAAACCTGTCTGTGCATTGTCACCCTGGGAAGATTTTTTTTTTTTTTTTAAATCCCTATGTGATTCCAGTGTGCAGCAAAATCTGAGAGCCCCGTCTTAGAGTGTTGAGCCTCAAAGTCACCGAAGGCTGTCGTGGCTCAAGCATCATGCATGACGTATTCCAGGCCAGAGGAAGGAACATTTCAAAGGGTGGCTTTACCAGCTGAGTTGTTTTCCTTTAAAGAACTTTCTCAGAAGCTCCCTTCAAAGCTTTCGGCTTACACCTTCCGTCCTGCCAGCCTCCCAGGGGCTGTGGTTTTGTCCCCTCCTCTCCCTGGGCCCCACCCTGCATGCTGCCCATCTTACAGGACTGCTGGTTGGCAGGGGTTGGTATCTCTCTCCACCTTTGTCCCAGCAATAGGCAAGCTCTGAGGACTCTCAGAGACTGGGGCTGTGCTGCAAGCCATGGGCCCAAGGGTCCTGGGAAGGTGCCCTGGCTCATCTGCCTACCTCCCAGCCAGCCACACCCTTCTGAGTCCACACAGCCTCTCACTGTGGTTTGCTTGGGCCTCTGGTCCTCCTCTGGAGGGGAGTTCTCATTGTCTGACCATATGCCAGCTTCTTGCAATGTTGTCTGCCTTTCCCAGCTTTGATGGAGACACATTCCCTGCCCCCACAGGGGTACTGGGAAGGCAGGGGCAGGGGGTGGGCTGACTTGCAGAGGTCTCGTCTACTTGGGTTTGATTCCAAGGCACTCTGAAACACAGGGGATTCTGGGGGAGGTTGCTTTATCTTCTGGCAGCCCGGTACATCGTGGGCCTGGCCTTGCCTCCTTCCTGGACCTTGGGGACTGGGCAGATACAGAGGAAGGCCTCGTGTGTGGCCAGGTGGGAGCTCAGTGGCCAACTGCAGCCCTAGGTGACCAGAGACAGGTGAGTGCAGGAAGGGACTGAGGCGAGAAGGGACCCAGAGAGGTCCTTGTCAGGGAACTGCAGCAAAGAGGTGTCCAGGCAGAAGTTCAAAGCTACACTATAGACTCCCGGAGCTGGATCTTCTTGCCCAGTTTCTGGAGAAGCCAGCATGCAGCAGCTCCTGTGTGTTGAGAAGCTCATTGTGTGCCCCCTTCCCTGTAGCCCTGTCCATCACCCCTGCAGGCTGCTCTGGAGAGGCCTGGCCATCTGGGCCTTCTTAAGTGAATCGGGTCTGAATCCTGGAATTCGGGCATGGAGTTTTCCAGGGGAGTTTTGGAGGGAGGCAGGGACATGACAGGTTATCTGGGGTGTGTGTGTGTGTGTGTGTGTGTGTGTGTGTGTGTGTGTAGTGTTACACAAGGCATAAGCTCTGGGCATGGCTGTGTGAGAGATATAGTAGTGGACAATCAAAATTCATTTGGGGGGCTGGGGAGATAGCTCCATGGCACAAGTGTTAGCCTGGCAAGTGCAAGGTCATGAGTTCAAACCCTGGTCCCACAAAAAAAAAAAATTCACTTGGACCAGTGGTCTTAGTTTGGTTCCCCCTCACCCCCCAGTCGGAGCCAAGGGCAGGAGGTTCATTAGGGTAGGACTGGGGCTCTGCAGAGCAAGGGGTTTGTGAGCTAGGGAGCGAGGAACCCCACATCAGGCACCTGTAAGGGGTGACTGACTGAGCCAGCTGTTGCCACGTCCCTTGCAGGGCCCCAGGGCACAGAGACAGACACACTTCAGCATGTCCCACTGTGGGTGAGGGAGGCCTGTGTCAGGCTGCTCCTGGGCTGTGTGGTCTCTGTCCTCCCTTCATGACCACGGCTCCCAGGAGTGGCAGGTGCCGGCAGGAGGTGACGTCCTGAGGTGGCAGAAGGACCTCCGTGGCCCTGATTGCCTGACGCTCTCGAGAGCCAGCCCTGCTGTTCTGTCTCAGTCCTGATTCTAGGCTGAAAACTATCACAGGTGGTTGGCTCCTTGAGTTCCATGGATTCTGTGCCAAAATCCTCATCTACGGGGTCCCCCAAGACTGCCTGCTAGAATTCGGGCCCTTTGTTCCTGTAGGGGACAGGGTTGGGGTTAATGAGGACAAACCTAAACCTATGACGTCTTTGGGGCATTGCCACAGAGGCCCAGTCATGTGTCCCCAGCCTTACTAAATTCAAAGCTGGAGCCAGGGTCCGAGCAGAGGGCAGAGCCACAGAGTCAGAGGAGATCGTTGAGCAAATCTTATCAGAGAGAAAACTGCAGGCCAGAGAGGACAAGAACGGTCCTCAGGACACACAGGAAGCAGCAGGCCAGCCTGCACTCCTCAGAGTTCAGAGGGAAAGGGTCCAAGGTTACCTGAGCCTGTTTGCTTGGTGTCAGAGGCAGAAACCAGGGCTGAATGGATGCAAAGGTTCTCACCAGCCTCATGGCCATGAATACAGTCCCTCCATCCACGAGTGTCTCCCAGCTCCACCCTACTCTTATCTTCCCCTCGGCTCCTGCAAACAGTCTCAGCCCCTGGCATTGCCCACTGGCACCATGGTCTCAGGGGTGCCAGCCAGAGCTCGCTGCTAAGGGATGCCCTGTTGTGCCCACCACAGATACCGTGTCTGGCTCACTTCCTTGTTTTATGGGGAACTGAGGGTGTCAGGGTTGGAGGCTGGCCTGGGTCACACGGTATGGGTTGCAGCCTTCACCTCATCGTGTGTGTGTATGTGTGTGTGCATGCGTGCGCGTGTGCGTGCTTGCGTGTGCATGCGTGCTTGCACCCCTGCAGGACACAAGCTGCTCTCACCAGTGACAGTGATAGGAGCTGAAACATAATCCCCCATTCTTTCTGCCCCACACATGTGCACTGTCTGCCTGTCTGTGCATGTGTAGACAGAGTGGGTGTGCACACAGTAGGTGTGTGCACACAGTAGGTATGTGCACGCATGCTCTGCTGCAGCACATAGTGCGTGGATGAGTGTCTGGGCATGGGGTGCCCTGCACACCTCTATGGGGGCTTCTCTGGGCCACCTTTTTCCCAGCAGCCAGCCGGTGGTGGCTGCGCCTTGGGCACCTGGGTCGACTGTCTGCCTGTCTCTCTGTCCCCTGTTTATGTCCAGTCTGGGAACGGCTGCCCTCTGCCCCTTCCAGGAGGCCTGATGTGGGGGCGGGGGCAGGCCGAGGCCGGCCTGGAGCTCCTGGCTAATTTTCCGGGCCTCGATCGATCCAGCAGCTTCTCCTGAGTCTATTAGCAGTCGGCAAGTGAAAATATCCCCCATTGCGAGCCCTGACCAGAGACAGGGAGGAATCCATAGCAATTTGTTCAAACAGAGGAGAGCACTTCCTTCTGATTTGTATTCCAGGCAGCAAGGGGGTTGGGCTGGGGGGGCAACCTGGCCTGGCCCCTGGCTCCCCACTGCCAGCCAGGGTGGCAGCTGTTGCCCCCTGGTTCCCAAGGGGGTGAGGGTGGGAGGGTGGGGCCTGCGGGGCTCAGAGAGCTCAGTTGTGGGTTTGGCTTTCACAGACACAAAGCCGCCTGCTCAGAGCCTCTCTCCCAGGCTCTGGGGCCCGTGCCAGGTGTGTACTCACCCGCCGCGCCTGTGCCAGGGTGGAGGCTGGGCTGGGCCTGGGGGACAGAGCTGCGGGACCCCAGAGGGGAGCTGGCAGCTTTGCAAGGCTCCAGTGTGAGACACGGAGCTGGGTTTGTCTTCCTGCCTTGGGTCCTCATTTGTCCTGTGAGTGCGCACCCAGGCGGACAGCCTTCCTGATCAGGAAGGTTCTTCTGCGCACCTGCGACGGTGAGCGCTCTGGCTGGTGTCCACCAGGGGTCTGCTCTTCATGAACACCATGGCCAGTGCCTCCAAGTGCCCAGGCTTCTCCTCCTGCCCTTGTCCTCTCTGCCCTGCCTCTGTGCCCCTGCCCCTTTTACTTCCTCCGGGGGGCTGCTTCTTTCTTCAGGCCCAGGAGCCCCTCATGTCTGGAAGTCTTTGGACTAATGCCTCTGCAGCCCCTTTTTCCAAGGAAGCACCATAAATAGGTTAGCATTCTTTGGTTCCATCAAGCCCTTTGCACCCGATCAGGGCCAGGCCTGGTGGGGATTGGGGGAGCGGGGCACCATGGCAACCGAAGAGGAGGATTCTGGGAAGGGTGGGCTAAGGGCCCTCACACACACAACCCCACTGCCCAGGTCATGGCCCTGGGGAGGGGCATAGCCAGAGGTGCTCTTCACACGCTGAGCCCTGAGCTGCTCTCAGCTCTGAGGTCAGCTGTGGCCCATGACTTGCCAGGCTGCATGACACCACCGAGGTCTAATTTCAGCATCGCGTAACTAAATATATCAAAGCTGAGGAATCATGTGTCTTGCTGCAGGGGTGTGGGGGGCATAGGAGGTGGTGTGGCTGGAGCGTAAGGGGTGGAAGCTTCTAAAGCAGGTCTGGGGTCGAGCTCTGCCTCGGCTCCCCGCTGCCTGTGGGCTCAGAGCAGGTTTTATCCTAGGTCTCAGTTTCCCAACCCGTAAGACGGTGCTAATGATGGCGCCTGCCTTAGATGGATGCACAGGGCGCTGTTTCTCAGAGGGATGCAGCTGGGCTGTCTGGGCGAGGCCTCGCCGAGAGAAGGGTTCCAGCAGCCACCTGGGCCTGGGAAGACGTTGCTGTCCCTGCTGAGCCACACAGACACCAGCCCCCCCAGCCCCCTCCAACCCCAACCCCAACCCAGCACCCTCAATGCTGTCCAGACAAGTGACACGGGGTTGTGAGAGAGCGGGGAGGAGACGGCCTCGGTGAGGAGAAGCGAGGGAGGAGGGCAGCTCTACTCCTGCTTTCCTTCTGGGGAGGAACCAGGAGGCTTCGTTAGCGACTTTCTACTTTACCTCACCCTCCTCCCTGTCCGTGCCAGGCTTCTTGCAGCTGGGTCCTCCTGGCTCCTGGGGGCCTCCCTCCTCCCTCCCCTGAGCCCTTGGCCCCCGGGAGCCTCCTAATGGCAGCAACTTTGCAGTCCCTGGGAGTGACTGAACTCCAACCCAGTCACCCCAGCCCACCCCTGAGTCCTTCACTTTTCTCCTCCAAGCTGCTGGAATTCGAGTCATTTACAAGTTGTTTGGAGGTTCAGTATTATAATCAGATCCTACCGTTTGTATCTAAAATTTTAGCCAAGAAAGGGAGAGAAACCCTTCAGTGAAGGAAAAAAATAATGAGTGACTATTCAAACAAGACGGCAGGTATTGCATCTCCTGATTTCTAAATATACCTGATGCTAAGGAAAACACGTTCCTAAATTTGATGTTTCCTTAATTGACTCTTGGGCAGGGGAGGGGGAAGATTGATCATCCCTGAAAGGGATTGAATATTTCCACCTCCTGGGGTATTGATATGTGAAGGGACACAGAAAGGGAAAGTGAATATTTAATATGCTGGGGTGATGATGCGTGTTAGGAAGAACACACAGAACAAGGGGAGGGAGGGATGGATAATGGAGGAGGTAGGGTGGGCACACGGTCCTAAGCGGATGGTCTTAGAAGAAGGCTAAAAGAAATGCAGGGTAGAGCTCCAGTGGGAATAGCAAATGCAAAGGCCCTGGGGCAGCACAGGATTTGGCCTTCTTGGGAATGACGAGATGGAGAGGGGATCAAGGTGACAGTGGGTGTTTCAGGCTGTGGAAAAAGCATCAGCTTGGACTCCAAGTGAGAGGAGGGCTGAAAATGGGACTTGAGAAGCTTAGAGATGGGATCCCACGTAGTGTTGTTCAGGGCACCCTCTGGCTGCTGGTGCAGAGCAGGGGGCACAAGGCAAGGCAGGAGGCAGGTTGCCAGGTGGGAGGAGTGGCCAAGGCTGGGGATAGGTTTAGGCTAAATCCTGAGGGTGGAGCGGACAGGGCTGCCTGGTGGGGTGTGTGTGGGCCCAGAGTGTGGGAGAAGAAGTGGCAGCTCCCACAGAGGAGTGAGAGACGGTGTGTTTGCACTAGCACGGGTGTGTGTGTGGAAGCAGCTCTTAAGGCATAGGGAGGTCAGTAAGCGCGGGTTGCCAGATGTCAGTAGACCAAGAACATCTGGCTGGTCAGGATCCTGCATTGCTGCTCCTGGGCTTTTAGACTCTAGAGCTGATTCTCCTGGGGCCACTGCCTGGTATCCGGGTGAAGGCCTGGCCTGCTTGGACTTTGAGCTTGCAGTGCAGAGGTGGCCTTGGGAAGTGCCTGCTGGTGAGGTGACAGCAGCAGGCAGTGTTTCCCAGGGGCTGTAGCTCAACTTGGGATCCCACAGTGCCCCGGGGTGGGGGCCTTGGGGTGCTGCCTGGCAGGAGCTCCCCCCACCGCAACCATGCCACCCTTCCCATCTCCCTGTCCCCTCTGTGCTAGGGGTGAAGGCCCAGCCCACTCTCCTAGCTGCAAGATTGATTTTGCTTTCAGGGTTGTTATCGTTATTATTATCCACTTAAACAACTTCATCGGGGAGGGGGGAGGCAACCCAGTGACCATCAGGCATTAACTATTCCTTCTAAATTCCCTGCCCATACCTGTCAATATATTTTTACGTAGCAGTAAACAGTGGTCCATTCCGCTTTCTCCACCGACTTTATCTCCTGCACACGTCTCCTGCTATTGACCGAGCCCTCAAACCTGTCACTTTTAATGGCCACGGAGCACCCCCTGCATTGATGCGCTGGGTTTGGGTCACCATCTCTCTGCTGCTGCTGCTGCTGCTGCTGCTGCTGCTGCTGCTGGCGGCTAGGTAGCCAGTTTCCCTTTCTTTTAAAACAGTTGGGCCATGAATTCCCTTATGCGAATGAATTTTTTCCTTTTTTAAAATTATGTCCTGGGGGCCTCTTTCCCAAAGTGAGATTGCCTCATAGGTCACAGGATAGGAACAGTTTTACGGCTCTCATTTTGCTCCGCTGGGCTGCAGCTGGGAAGTTTGTGCTGGCGTTGCGTGCGGCCCAGCCACAGTGCATTCTGTCATTTTCATGTATTTGCCCTGGCTTTATAGGTGCGTTACGATGTGCCTTTTAACTTCTAATTTTCACTTCCCAGAGTCATATTTGGGCCTCTCAGCACCTAATGATAACGAGAACAGATCTGGCCAAACTTTAGAGTTTACTCGTCACTTTTCTTGCCCGTCCCCTAACTTAATGAAGACACCCTGAATCTAATCATCGGCCTCTGTTTCATTGGAGGAGATGGGGTTTGGGGGGTTTTTCTTTCTTTCTGTTGTGGCCGGCTCAGCCTACCCTGGGGGTGGGGCTGGTGCAGCGTGTGGTACTGGGATCCAACCGTGGTCCCTGCAGTTGCCTGAGCTTGCCTAAGCAGGTGCTTTAGACCACTGAGCTATCTTGCCAGCCCTCTGGTTTGGGGATTTTTCTACCACGCCAGGTACAAAAGTCTCTCACTCACCTGCCACCAGCCCGGCCTTGCCAGAGGGCTCAAGCTCTGCAGAGCGGCCCACGTGCTGATATTGACATCATCCCCCCGCCCCACGCATCCACATGCAGGCCTGGGCCAGACCCCTGACTTCCAAGTGGGTCTCGGTTCCATGAGGCTCGTGCAGAGCCCTATTTGATCCCTTAGATCCACTGGGTTTGGGGGTCCGGTGATCTTGGAGTCTTCTTGCTTTAGCCAAGCCTGAGATTGGCCTAGGTCTGCACGCTGGACTGGAGACCTAGATCTGGGTATTGAGGTGGGGGCTGGGAGTATGCTTTACCCAAAGATACGGGGCCTCAGGCTCTTAGGAACAGGGTTATAGAGGGCTGGCTGGCCTCCCAGGTAGACCTATTCAGGTCAGGCACACCCAGGGGTCAAGAGTCTGACCGACACCCCAACCTCTGTCCTTGGCTCCGGATTCCTGGGTCAGGGAAGCCCAGGTCCTGGGTTGCTCGGAGCCATTCCCTTCCCTGAGGGGTGGTAGTCCCATGCCCCCATCACTGTCCTGGGCTCTGTTACCCAAAGGAAACTGAACAGAAAGGTACGCTGAGTATGTACCAGGCATCGTGCCCAATGTCTGTCACCTTGGTTGATTCTTACAACAATCCAGAAATTTTTCCCGGTACGACTCAGGCAGTTCCTCCCACTACCCTCATTTTTTAGAAGAAGCTGAAACTTCATGAGGTTAAACAATAGTGCCGAGCTCACTCAGGAAGTGGGGAGGCCTCTCTCCTGCCCCTGACACTGCATCGTAGACTTTATTCATAGCCTCCAGCCCGGAGGTGGTGCTTTGATCCCGGTGTCCTGGGGTCTACCAGAAAGAAAGCTCCACCCCTTTGGCACTACTGACTCTTGAATCCAGGGCCCGTGCACACTCTACGGGTACTCGGCCTCTGAGCTACCCCTTCAGCTCTTTTTATTTTGTTTTGAGACAGGGTCCTGCTAAGTCCCTGCATTTCCCAATCTGGCTGCCTGGAACTTGTAATCCTCTTGCCTCAGCCTCCTGAGTAGCTAGGGTTACAGCCACTGTGCACTGCTGTGCCCGATTAGATGGTCCCTTCACGATTCCCCTCAGGGAACCTGGGACTCTTCATCTGGAGGGTTGTCCCTGTGGCCTGTCTAGACA
>PVKN010034073.1:0-11893 GCA_004027915.1 Capromys pilorides
AAAATTATGCTTGGAATACCTGTCGTTCTTTTAGGTTTGTGCTACTTCTAATGTAATTTCAGTTACTGCTATACTCTCTCTCAAATGATTGGTTTATAAGAGAAAAAAAATAGGTCTGGGGTATGTATAATTTCAGGGATAATAGATATATTAAAGTAGGATTCAGAAAACCTAGCCTTTTATGCTAAGCCTGATTCTTGTTTTTACAAATCATTGATATGTTGAGCTTCACTTCACTCATCTTTAAAGTGGGAATAATACAGCTAATGCCACTGGGCTGTGAAAGCTAAATGAGACCTCAGTGCCAACAGCTGCTCACCATCCTGTGTAATGGATTGCTTTTATATTTTTGACAGAGGCCGAAAGGAAGCTGCTGCTTTGCAGCCGGGGATCTCAGACGATTTGAAGAAGGTGAAAGAAGGGATGGGAACTGACAGTAGTGATGACGTGGACTTCCTTGTTCTCCTTGACAATGTGGCTGCTGAGCAGGTTAGATGCCTGTTCTCTGTTAGCTTGGGGGCTGAGGGCCAGGCACTGAGTGAGCTGGCTCCTAGCTGAGAACTGGGAGCTGTGAATAGGGCTTGCAGATGGAATGGATGTGGGACGGAGGGACAGAGAGCAATCGGGGAGAATGGGCACAGTTAGGGAGGACCTCTCATTCCGGAAGACAGACATTTAACTCCAGGTCAGTTTCTTGAATCATGAGGCTTTGAATACTGAATGCGAGTTTGTTTTTCAAACAGAGTGGATATATAGTGAGAATTATAATAGGGAAAGAATAGTAAATCTTTACATGTGAAATTTACATTTGTCTTACAGGTTCTAAACATTTTGGAATTCCTCTTTATTGTATCAGTTTTTGGAGAGGCAATATGCATATTAGCAGATTTGAAAATTTTGCGATATCTATAAAAATCTGATTAATATTATAATTGTTCTCCTTAGATTAGTTTAGCCATGGTTTTTTTTTTTTTTATGCAACCAGTATATAAAATACACAGTGATGGGGCCGGCGAGATGATTCAGTGGTCTAAAGCGCCTGCTTAGGAAAGCTCAGGCAACTGTAGGGACTGTGGTTCGATCCCCGGCACCACATGCTGCGCCAGCCCCACCACCAGGGCAGGCTGAGCCAGCCAAAAAATAAATAAAGAAAGAAAGAAACAAACAAACAAAACAAGCAAATAAATAAATAAATACTTTTTAAAAAATAAAAAAAATACACAGTGAGGACAGGTATGGTGGCACACACCTATAATCCCAGCACTCAGGAGGCAGGAGGATTGCCATGAGTTCAAGGCCAGCCTAGGCTGCATAGTGAACTCAATCAAGGCCAGCCTGAAGTATATAGCAAGACCCTGTCTCATGAAAAAAGAATTACACAATGAGAGAAGCGCTTCTCTAGATTCAAATCTGGACACCAGAAGACAATTTAAGATCCTCTTTTCTGATGAAAATGACAGCATGCTCAAAAGGCATAAATGTGTGTATATAAATAGGTTCACGTTAAAAGGCAAGAGTTCTGGTAAGGTATTTATGTGCATACTTTTAAAAATTCATTTTAGGGAAAATGAAAGTCAAGTGGAGATACATGTTTTTTTTTGGCCTTGTATTTTACCTTTTTTTTTTTTTAAATTGAAATGTACAAGTCTTGGGGTTGGGGAGATAAGTCAGTGGCATGAGTGCCTTCCTAGGAAGTATAAAGTCCTGAGTTTGATCCCTGGTACCAAAAAAAAAAAAAGTTCTGGGAATGGGTGTGATTCAGTGGCAGAGCACTTGCCCAGCTTGTAAGAGAACCTGGATTCAATTCCAGCACAGGAAAGAAATTTAAATTAAATTTTAAAGTGGATGGGAGCATCTGAAAGGGCAGAAAAAGAATATTTTTGAATTCTGGGCCTTCAGAAATGAAGGAATACATAGCTTCAGAAGGGCACTGGGGACATAATCTTGCACTGTGTGGGCCCTCCCAGGAGGAGGCAGCCTTAGCAGGATCCATGGAGCTCGTCAGCTGCCTTCTTTCTAAAATGGCCTGTGGTCCTTTCAGGTGCACAATCTCCCGAGCTGCCCCATGCTGAAGAGATTTGCCCAGTTGATTGAACAGAGAGCTGTGGACACAGCCTTGTACATCCTGCAAAAGGAAGACAGGTGAGCGGCCTTTTAGCTGCCGGCACAACATCATGCCTTGTCAGCCCTCCACGTGTGTGAGAGCGAATAGTTTATCAGGTTCCCTCACACGTGCCGCCTTGTATTACTGCGAAGAGACCAAAATGGCCCTGCGCTGCAAGCCCCAGTCCTTGTGTTTCTATGTCGGGACTGGTGACCAAGAGCTTTCATTTCCTGTAATACAGACCTAGGAGCCACCACCTTGCTGAGTGTCTTTTAGTCACTTGCTTTTTGCTTTTGCTTTAAAGTTCAAAGGATTCCAGGAGAAGAGCTGTAGGAGGAATACTTATTTCTCACTTTATTCATCATTTTATAATGTATGAATCAGTTTCACACTCTCACTGTGTGGTAAGTGAAATTATCCTTGACCTTGTAGATAAAGAAAGTGGGGCCTAGAGAGACTACCTTGCCTGCGCTCAGCTAACGGCTGTTAAAGCCAGAGTTTCAGTCCAGATCCCTAGACAGCATTGGTGTGTTCGCTTAGTCTTCTTGGTACCTAAGGCTGTGTTTCTTTTTATTTTAATTTATTTTTTAAAACTTTATTTTTGTATGTATGTATGTATGTATGCATGCATGCATGCATGACTTAGCCTGCCCTGGGGGTGGGACTGGCATAGCATGTGGTGCTAGGGATCGAACCGCGGTCCCTGTAGTTGCCTAAGCTTGCCTAAGCAGGCGCTTTAGACCACTGAGCTATCTCTCCAGCCCTAAGGCTCTGTTTCTAAAAGGCCTGTTTCCTAACAAAATAGGATTTTTCCTATTACCAAATTTCAGAATTTCTTTTTTCTGATCAGTAGATTAATTCAGCTTGTACTCACAGTGAATAAGTAGGTAGAGGGAGGAGATGAGGAACAGAATAGATCTAGGAAAGACAGGATATGAGTGTTGGGGGATAGCTCACACTTCAAGAACTTGTGTTCTTGAGAGAGCCCCTGCCTGCCTTGGCTCAGTCAGTGTGTCCCTTTGTGCAGTGTGTCCTTTGGGTGTCCAGGAGCTTCTGGCCAAGCCCCTCAGCTTGCTAGCACTCCCTGGGACTTGCCAGCTTCCCTGTGACACAGTTGCAACAGACCCCTACTTGGCCCTTCTGTCCTCCCTCTCACTGGTTCTCACATATAGACACTCAGTAAATATTTTAGACTTTGCAGGTCATGTCATCTTTGTTGGAACTACTCATCTCTGTCCTTGTAATATGAAGCAACTACAGACAACCTGCCACAACCTGCCACCGAATGGACATGGATGTGTTCTAATACAGTTGAATTCAGAAAAATAGGCAGGTCAGACTTGGCCGTGCCATACTTTGCTTTCTCCTGATCCATTGTCTTTCATTCCAGTTGGCCTGCTTTCATGAAGTGGGTGTTTTTTCAAAGACAAATAGTTACATAGTCACAGCCCAGCTTGGCGTGGGCTGCATACATTCTTCTGAAAACCAAGTTGCGTACAGTGTTGGTTGTTTATGCATTATCTATTGCTTCAGCATTCTTTGTCATAAAGATGGCAGTTTACCCAGTTCCCATGTGTAAAGATTAATTGAAACTAATCGTAGTAAACTTGTCTCCTTTTGATAGTGATTAGGTTTTGAGAGTTTTAGAAGAGGTATTGTTTTGGAGCTTTTTTCCTCTTTAATAAAAAATGAGAGGCACCCATAAACACCCATTTTTGCCACTTGCCAGCCCCCTTTTTCCTGTTTTGTTCACTTTGAGAGGACATGCTTTTAGTGCAGTAGTCACCTTGTTATTGTGAAGTGACAAGCCTGAGAATGTAAATGGTAGAGCCATAGAACCAATCCTGAGACATTATTGCTGAAATTCTTATTAAGTCCAATAAATAAGACAAATAAGAAATGTCTTTATGATCTAAACCTCAAAAATAGTGCTGGCACATAGGAAATGTAATGTAGGATGTTATTCCTTCTACTTGCTTTTCCAGAATCTGTGGAAGCTATTACCCTCATCCTTCCCATCATTGTCCTTTCCTTCCTCAAGGCTTAGTTCTTTATAATTTGTCCCAGTTGCCATTCACCTACTCCCTCAGCCCCTTTTATTTTAGCTATGGTCATAGCAGACCTGTATCCTGGGGTTTTTGTAGCTGGAGGTCTTTGTCCATAGACAACCCTCAAGTTGATTTTTCTCCTTCTTGCCTTGGCTGTCCCTTTTAAGTTTCTTGCCTTTTTCTCAGCTCCATCTGACTGTCCTCTTGAGGTCCTGTGAAGCAGAACCAGACTACTTCGACTAAGTGGTTAACACCTGCTAGACTCTGAAAGGCTGTTTGCTTCTTACAGGGAAGGTCTGCAGATGGCAGTTGGCCCCTTCCTGCACATCCTGGAGAACAACCTCCTGAAGGCTGCAGAGCCTGCCTCTCTGCCTGACAAGACCAGGTACCTGGCACAACAACTCTACAACAATAGCACTGGGGGCCTCTGGCTGTAGAGGGGAACCTCTTAGGGATAGGGGCAGGCTGTCAGTGACTGTAGGTAGACATTTAAGGGAGTACAGTGCCAAAGAGATTTACATCTTTTTCACTTTTGTTTTTGCTGCTGCTCTTGTGCCATGTTTTGAAAATCTTACTTTAGCCAAAAAGAACCAAAGGTGTATTCTGCCAATCTCATGGGAAGATCTCAAAGTGAATCAAATTGGCATCCAGTATAATTATTACAGTGTGATATCCATAGAGCATTTCTTTCAAATGTTGGAACTGTCTCACGAGCTTCCATTGCCACTTTTTAGGGGATGGTAGGGAAATACTAGGGGTTGAACTCAAGGTCTTTGCCCTGAGCTACATCTCCAGCTGTTTTCATTTTTGAGACATCATCTCAGATTATTGGCTGAGTTGCCTGGGATGGGCTCATTACCACTTTTGTGTAACCAGGAACCCCAGGTTTGGGCTATGGATTTGAAATGCTGCTAAGTGCAGTGTGGTCTTGCAAACAGCTTCACTGTCTCCCAAGAACATGCTAAATTCCCATGTCCCTACTTGACCTCGTGAAGCAGTTTCCCCAGATGATTTGTCTGCATTCTAGATTGCAGAAGCTCTGTTGTGGGCTGTGTTTTTGGGAGAGAGAGAGATTACTCATAGCTAGAAACTCATGAATATGGGACACTGGGTTGAAACAGAAACATTCAGGAACTTTGGGCCAAGATTTATAAGGGCAAATCACAGGAATACTCTTCTCTCATTTATAGTATCCACAGTGGCACTATATTTCTTGCTGTCTTTTACCACCTCACCTCACTGCTTTCTGCCTCCACCTAAAGAAAGCTACAGAGCTAGTACTTTTTAAGGTTAAGGGTCAGTAAATAAAAGCATTGCTCCTTCCCTGGAGATGATAGATGCTGACATCAGATAAGCAGAATTGGCACCTTTCTTTTTCTTTTTTTTTTTTGCAAGACCAGGGTTTGAACTCACAACCTTTGCGCTTGCCAGGCAGGCACTTGTGCTACAGAGCTATCTCCCCAGCCCCCAAATTAGTCTTCTTTTGGCGAGAGGGGGGCGGCAGGGACTGGGGTTCAAACTCATGACCTTGCACTTGCCTGCCAGGCAGGCACTTGTGCCATGGAGCTATCTCCCCAGTCCCTGGCACCTTTATTTTTGAGAATGAAATATTGAGAAAGTGTTGAGGGGCCAAACAGGCTTTTTCATATTCCTTTGAAATGAAATTAATTCTCCAAAACTGCATGCTTCATGAGGAAAGAGCAGAGCCTGCCGCACTGAACTCATCACATGACCGAGAGTGGGGAAAGCATTTGCCACAGCGTAGCAGGATCCAAAGAAAGGAGGGATAGGGCTGAAGCCACATGTTGCTTCCATGAAGCTCTCCAGGCAGAATGAGTTGGTGGAAAGGACAGTTTCCCCGGGAACATGAAGCGTAGGGATAAAGGTTCTCTTCTCTGTCTCAGTGAAGTTTCATACCAGGCTCCACTAATTTCTAAGGTCAGTTTCATTTTTGACTCGAAGGTCACAGACCTCTATAAAGACTTGAGTGAAGAATTGTGGAAAACTGTTTGCTTCTTGCAGAAAGCTGTACCTCTATGCAGCTCATGATGTGACACTCATGCCTCTCCTAGTGGCTCTGGGAACTTTTGATCACAAATGGCCTCCCTTTGCTGCTGACCTGACCATAGAACTCTATCAACACAAGGAGTCTAAGGAGTGGTTTGTGCAGCTCTTTTACCATGGAGAGGTAAGGCGTCTGAGTAGGCGAGGGTGATGACTAGGGCCCCTCTCAGCACTTCCCGCCTGGTTTAGTTTCCTGCCATGGGTCCTGTGGAGTTTTCATTGGTACCGTCAGGTGTTTCTGTCCTATAAGGTGACTCATAGCTATGGCCTAGAACTAGAGCAAAATCTGCCAACCAGTAGAAAGGTGGTATTTTGGCCTCATCTCAGGTCTGTTACAGACCCCTAGATGCTGGGTCACCACCCTCCTGTTCTTCTCTTGAGTATTTTTGCCAAGATGTAACATCTTGACTCTGAAATGTTTTGAAAATTACAAATGATATCTTTGGGAGGTGATGTGTGTTGTCAGCACCATTGATGTCTTAGCTGCATCATCATCGTTAGTGTTGGGGGAGGAGGCCAGTGTGCTCTCCAGGGATAAGACCTTTAGCTTTCCAAGCTCAACATGTATCTTCATTATGTCTTCCCAAGTCAGTTCAACAGACATGTCTTCAGTGCCCTTTATAGGCAGGTTGTGTGCTTTTTATTCTGAAAACAGACTGGGTAGTGGGGCCTTCGTGGCCTTTGTATGTGTACACACATGCTCAGCCAGGGCCTCTCAGACTGCTGGGCTCAGTGGAAGACAGCAGAAGGATGGGAACCGTGGTGGACCTGCTGAATTATGTCTCTTCTGCAGGAACAGCTGCCAAGAGGTTGCCCAGACAAGCTTTGTCCACTGGACAAATTCTTGAACACCTTATCGCTTTATTCCTTGAGCCCAGAAAAATACCGCATGCTCTGCTCCCAAGCACAGGAACTGGAACTTGGAAATGAAAAGTAACAGATTCACACCAATAACTTGACTTTTAAATAAAAGACTTTTCTACCATGCCTTCAGCATTGTGTGTTTGGGGACAGGGCAGGAGTCTATAAGGTAAGGATATTTCCTTGCTATAAGTGTTGTAAATTTTTTTTCTGGAAAAAAAAAATGCAGTGTTGAAAACAAGTTTTTTTCTGTTTTGTATTTTGATTTTCAAGGTCAGAGTACATGTATGTGCTCAGGCTAGAGGTGTTGTGACCTTCTAGAATTGTGTTTAGGAATTCAGTTCTTTTCTTCTTAACATTTACTGAACCCCCTACTAACTAATGATTATAAAGATGGAAAGGTTCTGTCTTTAAGATACTTCAGTCCAGTGAAGAGGCGGGAACCTACGATTACAATACCATACATTTTATGCTGTGATACAATACAGAAGGGGTTAAAGTGAAGAAATCTAGTACTACTTGGCTAGTACTGTAGAAAACAGCCCTCAGCAAGTTCTGAGACAGCTTTCTGGGGAAGTTCTGTCTTGATTTGAGCAATGAAAGGTGAGTAGGAGTTAACCAAGTAAGCAAGGAATAAATAACATTGTGTGTAGTTAAAGGATTTTGAGGTTCAGGGACATTGTTGGATGGTAAGAGCTCTACCTTGAGCTGTCCCCCAGGTATGCCTCATGAGCCTCTATTTCCCTATGAATATTCTCATTCTTACCCAGAATCTATTTCAGATGTTGCCTGATTTCAAACCAGCAGTCTTTACCTCACGAGAGCAGCCATGAAAGCCTGTCTAGTTCCTGTCGTCTTTATGTAGGAAGATGATGAGAACTACCAGAGGAGGAAGCTCAGATTTCTTGGGCTCACATTTCTCTTGTGAGCTTCAGACAGTCATCATGTCTGTCTGGATGTTCTATTTTCCATATCAAAGTCAGACTCCCAGATCTGCTTCTCCCATAGCCAAGCTTCCCTCCTTGAAGGGAAGACATTTCCATCATCCACTGAGTTGCATTTTAAACCAGGACTTTGTCTTCATTTCCTTTGTCTTACATTTTCTTGTATCTGATATGTTAAAGTCTGTAACTACTGTCATTCAAGTTTGTTTCTTCAAGTTTAGTCAACTCTCTCTATCCTCAGTCTTTAATGCCCACCCCCACCCCTCACACTGCTGACTGGTACATTTATTTCACTAAGAGTGTAAAAGCAGTCAGGAAAATATTACCATCATGGTTAAATCTAACCTGCCTGCATTGGTGCCCGTGAGGCCTGTCTGTGTTCCCCTTCCCTCCCTCCCTCCCTCCTTTCCTTCCTCCTCCTTTCCTTCTTCCCTAAGAATGAATCACCACTGCTCTCCAAGGCCAGCCTCCAGCTTGGCATTGACACCTGTAATTCCCATTTCACATATTGCCATTTTTTTCTTCTTTGCCAGTTTTCTTCTGTTAGTTCTTCCTATTAGCATATTAGTAAGCTATAAAATCACCTGTCTCAACATTTTTTTCTCTGTGTCTTGAACATGGCATTTTTTGTTCTCCCGTTATAACAAAATTCAAACACAGTTGCCATCTCTGATTTCTCCTTTCCTTAAGCCAGCCATGAGGAGGTAGTCGCCTCACCACTCCCTGGAAACAGCCCTGGGCAGATTCATTGGTTAGCCCTTTCTGTGCTAATGCCAGTAGTCAGTTTTCATTCTTCTTGCTGAGCTTTTCACCAGAATTCTTGGGATGTTTTCTAAATTTGGCTTCTATCAAGTCAAAAAAATTCTTGGTTTTTCTGTTTCTCAACATCTTTTTTCGCAGTATGTGCTTTTGCCTAAACTCTTAAGAATTAGAGTGTTCCTTGGTTTAGCCCTTTGCTATGCTTGCTGGGTGACCTCCAGCAGCACCTAGTTTACATATTTATACAGCATCTCTTAAATTTATGCCTTCAATCTCAACCTTTCCCCCTGAATTCGACTCATTTATAACCAGTCATTGGCTACAATAAACTGTTCATTTTCATGCCTTTTCAAACCTGCTCGTCTCATAGGTCTCCTTATCAAGGTGAATGGTGCCATGCTGCTTGGGACGAGAATTTTGGAATTACCCTAGAGTCGTGGTGCTCTGTCTTTTGACACATTTATAAATCCTGTGGCATCTCTTCAGACTATACCCTGCATGTCTCCAACTTGCATTACTACTGTTTCAGTTCCAGCATCCTTTCACTTCATTACCAAAGCCTCTGAACTGCTTTCGCTGTTCGTATTCTTTCTTCACAAATCTGTTCACAACACAGGTGTTACTTCTAAAACTGTCTGTCATTCATCTGCTCACAGTTCTCCACCAGTTCCCCCATCTCGATGTAGGGGCCAGTCATCCTGATGGCTTCAGGAACCAAGACCTTGCTGTGCTCCCTTCTTAATTCATTCTCATCCTCTCTCTCTCTCTCTCTCTCTCTCTCTCTCTCTCTAGTTTAGTTTTCTTTTTAATTGATAAAACACACACTTATGGGATGCACTATGACGTTTTGATGCATGTAAGCATTATAGAATAATCAAATTAAGCTAATTAGCCAGGGATGGTGGTGCACAACTGTAATCCTAACACTTGGGAGGCTGAGGCAGGAGGATGGCGGTGAGTTTAAAGCCAGTCTGGGCTGCACAGTGAGTTTAAGGCCCACCTGACCTGCATAGCGAGACCTGGTCTCAAAAAAGTCAAGCTAATTAACATATTATTGCCTCACCTACTTTCTGTTTTCGAGATGAGAATTAAAATCTACTCTTAGAAGCACACAGCTGAAAAAGAAAAAGAAAAAGAAAAAAACAATTTTGGGGCCAGGGAAATAGCTCAGTAGAATAGGCGCTTGTCTGGCAAGCACAAGGGCCTGAGTTCAATTGCCACTTCTGCCAAAAAAAAAAAAAAGCACACAGCTCTCTTGATTTAAATGCCCTTTTCACCCTCTAAACTTCCACTGGATACTTAGTGGATACACAGTCTTGGGGAGTGGCAGGTGTTTAACTCAAGAGTCAGTGCCACTGTATAAAGGGCTGCTAGGAATGGGCTGTCCCTCCTGCTCGGCTGCTGTCTGAGCACTTACGGTTCCTCTCCAGAAGATGCAGAGGAAAGCTCATCTTGAGAGCAGGGAGCCTGGACTCTGATCTGCTTGCGTCTTTATCTTGGACTTCCCAGTCTCTGGAACTATGAGAGAATAAGTTTCTTTTCCTTTTAAATTACCCAGTCTATAATATTCTGTTATAACAATATAAAACAGACTAAGACAACTACCTTATTAAGAAGGTCACCATGCTGTGCAACAGATCATTTAATCTTTTTTTTTTTTTTCTTTTTGAGACGGGGTCTCACTATACAGTTTAGGCTGGCCTTGAGCTCACTTTTGTAGCCCAGGCTGGTCTTGAACTCACACTGATCCTTCTGCCTCAGCCTCCCAAATCTTGGGATCACAGGCATGCACCACCATGCCCGGCTAACAGATCATTTAATCTTACTCCTCATAACTAATCTATGAGACCTGCCCTAGGATTGGAGCAGACAGTCTTCTCTTGTAATTTTTTTTTTTTTGTGGGACTGGGATTCAAACTCACGACCTTGCACTTGCCAGGCAGGCACTTGTGCCATGGAGCTATCTCTGCATTCCCCTAAGCCTTGTATTTTTAACCAACATCTCTTTTCCATCTTCCCACCACTTTTGTACTGTTCTTAAAGACAGAGTATGCCGGGGAAACCTGAGCCCTTACCTGTCAGCATCTTTGTGTGACCTGTTACCCCTGCCTGCAGTGCTCCCCTAGACACCTGTGTAGATAACTGCCATTCTTCATTCAGATCTCAGCCCATTGCCATGCAAAGATATCCCCCTATATCATCCTGTGCAGCGTCTCTCAGGTCCTTCTGCTCTGTCTACCTCTAATATTAGACTCTGTCACCTTCTAGGGGCCGGCAAGATGACTCAGTGGTCTAGAGTGCCTGCTTGGGCAGCCATAGGGATTGCGGTTCGATCCCCGGCACCACATGCTGTGCCAGCCCCCTCCCCCCCCAGGGCAGGCTGAGCCAGCCAGAACACAAATAAATAAATAAATGAGGTTTAAAAAAAATAAAAAATAAAAAAATAAAGATTCTGTCACCTTCTATTATGGGCTTCATTATGTCCTCCAAAAAATGGTGTGTTGGGAGTCATAATCAGTAATACTTTAGCAGTAATTTAGGTAAATGGAGATTCTGTGGGTGGACCCTACTCCAGTGTGACTAGTATCCTTTCAAGAACAGGAAGCTAAGAGGATAGACCCTACAGAAACACTGAGAGAAGACTGCTCCAACCCTAGGGCAGGTCTCAGAAAAGACCAACCATACTAACCCTTGATGTCATCTGACTTCTGGCTTACAGCACTGCAATGAAATAAATTTCTGTTTTTTAAGCCATGCAGTCTGGTGTTTTGCTATAGCGTCCCTGGAAAATAAATATTGTATACCCAATCTTATCTCCCCCCTCTGGGATTTATCAGTGCTTGATATTGCATATCTGTGTGGTTATTTGCTTATCTCCTTGGTTAGACTGTGAGCACCATGAAGGCAGACTACTCCATTGATGTGTCCCCAGCAGAATGCCCAACAATGCTAGTGCTCAAACACATAAATGTTTAGAGTAATATGTCCTTTGTCACTACTTTCTTGGGTCTGTGATCACCCTCTGGAATGCTGAGAACCCTGGTTCTCTCTCTTGCAGTGTGTGACTGTGGGCAAATCATTTAACTTCTGTGACATGTTTTCCCCCTATAAAA
>PVKN010034074.1:0-11907 GCA_004027915.1 Capromys pilorides
TTGTTTTGATTTGCATTTCACGAATGGCTAGTGATATGGAGCATTTCTTCATGTATTTGTAGGCTTCTTGAATTTCTTTCTCTGAGAAGTGTGTGTTCAGCTCAGATACCCATTTCTGAATTAGGTCTTTGAAGGCTTGACAGGCTACAATTTTATATATGCTTAGATTTCTAAATTCCTGTGTAAAAATGTGTAACAGCTTTTACCACATTCTACAGAGATTTATTAGAATATCAATGATTGATAGATAATACGAATTCCAAGTTAAGCCTAAGATGTTTGATACTCAAAAAGACAGTAATGTTAAGCTCAAGTACCTATATTATAGAATAATAGTATCACTAAACTTTTCTTCTGGAGGGTTAAGAATATAAGTTTATAGACCAAAAATTGGAGAAAAAGAAGGGATACAAGGATCGCCAATATTTTGGTCCTAGTCCTTCAAGGTCAGTGAGGACTCAGGACATAAGAGAACCTGTGCTATAACATCCTATAACTCAGTACTTTCCCAAATTTTCTGTTCAAGATTATGGGGCTACAGAGGAAAGGGATTGAAGATATACAGTGTGCCTAAGGAGAGTCACCTAGAGAGAAATCATACTCTCGGGCTTTCACAGAGAGCAAATTGATCAAGCAATGGCCATGACTCATCCAGATAGCTGACACTGACAACAGTTCTACAAAGCACTGTACATGGTTTCAAGTAAATCCTGAGAGGATTTGACTGACCTTGCGAGATGCAAAAGTTCCATATTTTGTTATACAGGTCTTGCTTTAACTTGCCCTTAACCACCCAGCAGAAAAGTTTAACCACGAGGCACAAAACTTAAAGCTAGATTAGTATGCTGAGCTGTAAAAGGCTTAAATCAACAGCTTCTGACATTGCCAGTTTTGCCAGTAACCCACTGCAATTATGGAATATTGGATTATGTATACAACTACTTTCTCTTAGCTCAGTGAGAAGAATTTTTTTTGTTCCAATAATGATTAGAAAAATTATCACGTTATGGTTTATGTCTAATTGTCCCCCCAAAGCCTCATGCAATCATGGGGCAGGGTCTTCTAGAGTTTGAGACTTGATTCATGATACACTAGGATTATGTGTTTTAGTATGGATGGGATTATGGGTCTGAGTCCTTCTGGGATTATGGGTGTGGCCTAAAGTAGATAGGCTGAGGCAGAGAGCCTGAATAATACAAAGAGAGACAGAGAGACAGACTAACGCTGTTGCTTTATGCTCCCTGGTTGGTCTGTTTCCTGTCGTGATTGTTGCTGTTCCACCGCCATGAACTGGATGCTCTCTGCTCTGTTCCACTCAGCCTTGGGCCAGCCAAATATGGACTGAAACCTCCAGCAACTGTGAGCTAAATAAACCTTTGCTTCCTTCATTTTGAGGGTCAGGTATTTGTCCCAGCAATGATAGAAGAATAACTAAGACATCCCGTCTACACCCTATGCTCTGTATAACTACTAGGACAACAATATGCATTGTATCAAATACTGGAAATGTACTACTAACGTGTTTTTAAACTGTCACATTGTTATTTATTAAATGCAATAAAAAGATGAAAAAAAAATAAAATGGACCCTGTGTTGTGTCGAAATCCTAATGTCCCTAAGTGCAAGGAAGTTATTTTATATCTTAGAAAATACATGCATTGCATAAGCTTTAAGGAATGATTTATACTGCCATTGACCATAACTTCAGTGTTAATGAACCACCAATATATCTTAAATAAGGAGCCTTTAAATAGAAAAACAATAAAGTAATTATTTATTGACCAACTGACAAAAAGTCTTATGACAAGCAGCTCATAGAAACCAATTTTGTATTTTCTTTAGGAGCAATTGTTTCATACTTGCTAATTCAGCAGTCCTGGCTTTTTTTTTTTTTTTTTTTTTTTTTGGTCAGGGATTCACTGTGCAGTTCAGGCTGGCCTTGAATTCACTTTGTAGTTCAGGCAGTAATCCTCCTGCTTCCCGAGTACCAGGATTAAGGTGTGCATCATCATGCCCAGCCTTGTGGTTGTTTTATAAGGTATAACCATCATGAACAAGGAAAACTAACTGTATACATTTGGGGCTATTTGTGAAGCAGGAGACTCAGAGAAATAGTTTACTAAGAAACAGATAATCAGGAGCCAGGGATGGTGGTGCATACTCTATTTCCAGCACTCAGGAGGCTGAGGCAGGAGGATCATCATGAGTCCAACGTCAGTCTTATGCTACAAAGTAAGTTCAAGGGCAGCCTGAACTACATAGTAAGACACTGTCTCAAAAAAGAAATCAGATAACTGCAAAATAAAGCAAAGAATGCTACAATAGACACAAGAACAGACTAATGTGAGAAAAACGGAAGTGTTTGAGCAGCTAGATCAGACATGGATTTATAAAGGTAAGTTAATTTGCGCTAAATAGTAAATTCAAATGGATAAGCTGAATCCATCAAATGAAAAGGAGGGAAACATGCTACAGTGGCTCAGTTTATTGAGGGAATACCACCACTTTCATGGAACTCAAAATTGGTCAGGATGGCTGAAGCAAAGACAGAAAGCTATTGAATGCAGTTTCTAGGGAAATGGAAAGCTGTCTGGTTTATAAAAGGCATCATATATTAAAGAACTTGGTTATCCTGCAGACACTGAGGAAGCTGATGGAGCTTTTAAGTTATGACATGATTAGAATAACTGTCCTTAAAGGCAATGTTGATAATGACAACTGAAGATCAACTGATATGGGGGTAGCCTAAAAAGCATGATATTAGACTTGCTATTGCTTAGGATGAACGAGACTTAAAACATAACAACAGTAGAAAGTTGGACAAGGTTTGAGCAGAGAAAGTGGAAGCTCTGTGGGACGGACAAGATCAATTTTTTTTTGACAAAAGCTACTTGATAGAGGCTTTGCAGGGCTGCCTTAGAAGATTGAAAGTTAAGAAATAGTTGGTGACATGGTTTAAAAATATTAGTGGAGTTGGCCTGTGGCATGGCTATGTAACAAAATGTTTTAAACATTCTCTCAGCAATATTAAACTTGTAAGTATTATATGTTCTATAAAACCTGTTTCAATCATTTCAAAGTGTACAGTTGAATGACATTAAATACATTCAAAAATTTCCACAACCACCAACACCATCCACCTCCAGAACAAATTTTATTACTGCAAACTGAAATGCTATCCTCAGTGAAAAGTAACTTATTTTCCTTTTCTCCCCCTCATTCTACAACCTTCACTCCTAGTGATCCCCATTCTACCGTCTCTACAGCTCCGCTAGAAACTTCACACAATTGGAATCATAAATAATTGTCTTTTTCTACCAGGCTCACTTTACTTAGTTAAATCCAACACCTCAGTAACTCAATAGCTGGATTTCAATTTGCGTGCTATTGTAGATGCTATATTTTAGAACAAAGGTCTAGCTTGGTACTGATAATCTTTCCACTTAAGGATACTTCACTCTAGCAAATTATGAACTCAGTCCAGTGGTAGACCAATTCATTCTAGCATTGTGTCTCCTATATCTATTTTTGGTCTTTTGTGTCTTTAGATTCTGAGTTATTTTCATCCCCCTATTCATGGATTTTAGATCCTTTGCAAAATTCCACGTAATCTCTTAACGACAGCATACAATAATAAACAGAACTCAGGCCGGATTCAAACTTACTGGACCACCCAGGAGAAAGGAAGTTAATTTGAGATGTCCATATGGCAGCTTCCCCTTTTGATACAAGGTAACTTCTCTGAGTAAATTTAATCTACTCTAAACTAAGAAAATTAAAACTTATCTTTCATTGAGAAAAATTTTGAAAGTCTCAGAGGGTTGGACGTTGGGAGCTGTTAAGGTTAAATTCACCTTTGTCTTGCAGTATCCCTAGGTCATTAGGGTTTGCCAACAAATGGCGTAACTGCGGACTGGATCCTAAGCCTGCAGAGGTCTCAGAGGGTTAGGGTGGCCTAGCCTGTGTTTACGAGCTTGTCCATGTCGCAGTACACCGAGCCTAGGCATGGCCACCGTTGGCGCAGCGAGGTAAATGGTGGCGGCGGCACGGCGAGCGCATATCACCCGGTCGCCCACAAGCAGCTCTCCGTTTCCGCGGGTTACTTCTGGACGAAGCACCGCGGCGCTCGCACAGAGGATGAGCTACAGTTCTCGCATATCTGAAGTCAGCCGCCTTTCCTGGTAATAAAGCCTGTCCATAGTTACTAAAACAGCCTAAGACAACAGCGGCAGCGCTCGGAACGCAAAGGCTTACAAAACAAACGCTCTTAGCCAACGTGCCCTCAAATTTACGTCTCTTCCCGGCAGGCTCCAGGAGTCACCGCGAGACTTGAAGTCTCGCGAGATTTATCGGCAGCCATCTTCTTGGGGGTGCTGGGAGCTGGGGAGACCCCCTGAATCGTTCCTATTGAGCTGCCCTTCGTCTTTATTTTCTTCACTTTTGCCTCCTCCGCTTTGCCATCAAACACCTAGACCTGCAGCTGAGAGAAATCTGGGGTCTAAGCACGTTTCGCGCACCCGGTTCGGGAAGACTCGCTGGGCAGTGGGGAAGGGGGAGGGCCCGGGCTAACCGTTGCTGCCCGAGCCTGGGCCGGGGTCTGGGGACGGGGAGCTCCTGCCGCCCCGTGCACTCGGGGCCTGCGCTGGGCCCCGCGGAGCAGATCGTCGGCCGGGGCTCGCGGGAACCTGCCACCGGTGCCTCCCACCGCGGCCCACGCGGGCAGCGCGCGGAGAGGGGGCGGGGGCGGCGGCCGTAGCGGCCGCGACCTGGGCGGTCGGAGCGTGACGGGCCTCGGGCCGCGGTGGATGGTGTCTAAGATGATCATTGAAAACTTCGAGGCCCTCAAGTCCTGGCTCAGCAAGACTCTCGAGCCCATGTGAGTACCCGGGGGCTGTCTCCTCGCAGGGATGGCCGTGGCGGACCGGCGGACACCTAGCTGTGCAGTTTCCCAAGTGTGGCGGCGGAGGCCGGAGCCCTGAATGGAGGTGCCGGAGCTCTGCCTGCCTCTGCGCTCACACGCTCGCGTCCGGCCGCCTGCTAGCCCGGAGGGCTTAAGCTGAGCCGCGTTTGATCCTAGGGCTGTGTTTATCACCGCTCTGATCTTTGAGTCCCGTGCTCTCCCTTTCCCGTTATGTGTATATACCTGCACCAAACTCTCCTGTGCGCCCATATTTTCTGAGGGCCCCAAATCAGTTTCTTTTTAATGAATCCGAGCACAGTCCCCTGTACCTTGTTTCTTTAAATGAGGTGAATGGCCTTTATGAGGATTAGGACAGCATAGTTTAAATCTCTCATGTTTCACCTAAATACAGTCCCTGAAAGGCCACGTCTTACATGTGCCGTCTGGCCGTCATCTCAGCACCTTTCTCAATTGGTTGAAGATGTAACAGGTGCCAAAGTACCCAGTAAAATTTCTTTTTCCCACCTACACGCTGGCTCACTTTAGGAGGAAGAAAAAGAAGATTCAATCTCAATCCGTATGGAATACTTAGAAATTTTAAGCGGGATGCTATAGGTCGAGTGGGAATGAGGGTGGAGTTAAAGTTCAGAAATGTCTTACATTGGAAAATTTAAGTATTTTTATGCTAATACAAGATATATCATGGACCAAGTGCTTTCTTTTCTTGGTTGATTTACAGTAGACAAAATGGAACGAGGAAAATAACTTAGTGTATTCAGCTTCTTTTGTATAGGAGGCACAGGAAATAGATCTTTTAAATTAAAGTTGACAAGATCTAATCAAGAAGTAAAATAAGACCATTTCAGAGATGAATATAGCTGTGACTATTGAGAAGATCGTGTAAGAGCTTTTAGAGTGAGACTACATCTGATGGTCAGGGAAGGCCTCTGAATAGGTGATGTTTTAGCAACACCTAAGAGAAAGAACCATCTGTTTGAAAATCATTCAAAGACTGTTCTTTGCAGTGTGAAGACCAAATGCAAAGTCCACTAGCAGGGTATGACCCCAGTGCGTTCCTAGGAAGAGAAAGGGAGCCTCTGTCAAGCTACTGTGGCTGCTAGAAGCCTTGTGATGATTAGGGACAAAAGTGGAAACACACGAAGTAGAAGTAGGTGGGGCCAAATCCTATTGGCTCTTTTCAGTCATGGTAAGAAATTAGAATTTTATTTAAAATATAATATAAAGATGATTTAAAGCAGGCAAGGACTGAAATGGTTATAAACTGCCTATTTTGTGAAGGCTATGGGGACGAAATGAGGGAGGCAGTTATTTAAAGGATGGATAATAAGCATTATAGTAATGGTGGAGACAATTAAATACATTTCACAGGTAGATCTGAAAGATAGGTGAGGGAAAGAAATTAAGGATCATGCCTGCACATTTTGTTGAAGCAACTGGTTCAATGATGGTAGAGGTGGCTAGGGAGAAGAGTGAGGGAGCAAGGTAAAGGTGGTGGGTATTGGTTATCTATTGTAAGGTGTGGTCTTTTTAAGTGATAAATTAGATGTATTTGTTGACATGAGTTTAGAGCACAGTTTAGAACCAGGGAAATTTGAAGTCACAGTATTTAAAACCATGGAATTGTGGGAGATTGCCTAGGTAGGAATGTGTAGGGAAGAGGAGACACCTAGGGCTAAGGTGGAAAACTGAGCTGTGTTATTACTAAATAAAAGAAGAAGTGTGTGACGAGAGGAGTTAGCGTGTTAGGATGCTGCAGAATAGATGAAGAAAGATGGAGGCATGTGAGTGGCTCTTAAATTTGGCAAGGTGGAGACTGTGGGTAATCTTAGTAGTAGTTTGACCCAGCACAGATAGTTCTACTCAGGAGGGCTGGAAGGTACAGTCTAGTGTCAAAGGGTGTGCTTAGCATGTTCAAGGCTGTGGATTCAATCTCCATCATCACCTACCACCATACACATAAAAAGTCCTGCATGGATTAGAACAATTGGGAGAATAGCATAGAAGTTGAGAGTGAGAATTCTATAGCTTAGAGGTTAAGTTTAAATTGTGCCCTTGCCCCTTACCAGCTGTTACATTATAGCTTAGTACTTATTTTTGTTTCCTGGTCTGTAAAATATTGAAGTATTAGAGCACCACTTTATCTGTAATTAGCACTTGATAAATATTAAGTAAACAAAAAGTTAGGAAATTATTTTGGATTGAGATAGCTTTTTTTTTAACCATTCAGTTTTAAATTCAAAAAATTAAATGTCTCAAATCAGCATTACTGCCATTTCCGTTTCTTAACTAATATACACTATTATTTGTGGCTACTTAATGTAACTGCTTCTAATTTTTCTTTAGTTTAATAAAGTATATTCTATCTGTTCAGTCTATTCAGATAGCTGTAGCCCTGTAGTCATTATTGTTGTGATGAGCAAGAGACTGCTCGTAGAATTTTAGACAGTTTTTGGATTTTCATCATTTTTCTAATATGAGTTGCTGAACCCTTAGCAAGGGAGAATGGTACACACCTATAAGCCCAGTATGTTGGGAGGCTGAGTCTGAGATTCTGGTTCAAGTGCATTTTGGACAATTTAGTGAGACCCTGTCTCAAAATAAAAATGGGTCAGCATGAGACTCAACCTGAAAACCCTGGGTTGGATTTCTAATACTGCAAAGAACAAAAACAAAACACAAAAAATTTGTGTTCCTGTCTCTTCAGTTGCATTGCATTTCAGCTATAGTTTTTTACTTTAAAAAAAAAAAACAAAAAACAAAACTAATTCCAATTATTCAGAATCAATGGTTTGTAGTCTTGGTTTGTCAGCTAAAGGATTTTTCTTTTGCTTTAAATACTTCAGCCCTGTGATTGACAAACTATTTGAAAGAGGAAGATAGGGAAAATCAAGGTTAAGATAAAATTTGAAATTTTTAGTTACTGTTGCTAGTAAAGTATCTCATGCTTTTGGGCTTAGCTGCTTTGTCAAAAGTTTACCTACATGTATGCTACTTAGGATGCTAGATATTGAGGAAACTACAAGAAATTATCTTTTAACACCATTAACTGTTGGGCAAGGAAGATGATATGAACAGGTTGTGAAGAAGTCCAGAATGTTAAAATACGTGTTTGGGGAAGTCAGGAAAGGTTTTTCTTATGTAGTAATACTTGCTCTCAGCTTGAAAGGATGAGTAGCAGTTTGCTGGAGCAAAGGAATGGGAATGGAGTTCTATGAAACTGAAAGATTTGTAGGTTTTGGAGAACAGATTGTATGAAGGTCGTAAAAATAAGAGGAAAAGGATTCTTGGAGAAATTGAAAGAAATTGAAAAAAGTGCAAAGGAAGGACAGCAGTAGATAGCTCCAGAGAAGCTAGATCACATAGGACTTTGTTGAGTCATGTTAAGAATTTGGGATATTATTGAAGAGAGAGTGGACCCTATTTTAGGAGAGGTGAGTTTTCAGATTGTAGAAGAATGGAGTGGGAAAACCTGGTTGCAGTTATTGAAAATGTGGGTGTTAGTGCTGTCATTTTAAAATAACTGATGTCTTGTTATCTTAAGCATTTTCTGAATTATACTTGCTAGATTTTTTTTTTTCTGTAACATTCATTTTTTTGCTGAACGCGGTGGCGCATGCCTGTAGTCCCAGCGCTTGGGAGGCTAAGGCAGGAGGATCAGTGTGAGTTCAAGACAAGCCTGGGCTACAGAAGTGGGCTCAAGGACAGCCTGAACTGCATAGCAAGACCCTGTCTCAAAAAGACAAAATAAATAAATAAATAAATAAATAAATAAATAAACTGAAACTAAAGATTAAAAAAAATTATTAAAAAATAATTTTTTAGCCTCAAAAAGAGTTGTCTTTTATTGTAGCTCCTTCTCTTTGAAAGTTTTTTGCTATACTGTATATAAAACATTTTTATGCGTTTGTATGTCACAAACATGGTCATTTAATAGGGACTTTTTCTCTATATGTAGGGATACCTAAAGAGAAAAATCAGATAAATTTTAAATTTTAAAAAAATAAAGTTGAGCTAATGATAGGATATAATGATTTGCCCATACTGTATTTTGAAATAACTGTGAAGAGTAGAATATCTAGTTTTTTACTTCTGAGTGCTGTGAAGGTACATAGTATTGTTTGGTGAAAAAAAGTTTTTCTACCACTTTTGTGGTAGAAAAATGGGGATGTCACTTTTCTTTGTTAGTATATCAAGAATTCTATGTTTCTGCTTGCAGTTTCAAGGATTGACTACAACACATATATTTTATCTCTTTCCTTAAGCACTGATTGGTTTAAAATAAGTCATATTACTATTACTACTGTTTACTATAGTTGTCTGAAGTACTGCTACCACTGTCCTTTAACATTTGCATGTATTATTAAGTGTTTTGAATTACCTCCCAGTTTTCTTGTTAGATAAGCATTGTTACCACACTTTACACTGCAGCATGAGGTCAAGATACATAGTTGCACAGTGATTTATTTAAGCACAACCAGTTTGACTCTAGAACCCTATATGTTCTCTGTTTACTACAGCTATTTTTTATTTTTGTATACGTTTTTACTCTTACATTATCATCACTTTGTTAAAAAGGAACAAAGTATTTTTATTTTTTATTATTTTTGTTTTTTGAGACAGTGTCTTGCTGTGTAGTCCAGGTTGCCCTTAAACTCATGTTTGAGATCAGGCTGGTCTCAAACTGATGGCATTCCTGCCTCTTATCTCCGCAATGCTGGGATTACAGCCACATGCCCAGCTTGGAACAAAGTTTTAGTGTTATTTACTGGTACTTTAGCATTTATGAAAACTTGAAGATTTTGTAGTATTTTCTCCTTTACCCATAATTGTTACTAACAAGTATGTGTTTCTCACATTAAAATGTGTATTTGTTCCTGACTTGGAGAAGACTTCATTTTTGTTCGCAAACTGATCTTTTTACCCTTAAACTTTTAAATTTTTTCCCTGTCTCTTGTCTCCTTTTGGCACCGGGAATCAATTTCCCTTCCTTAAGGCAAGTTAAGTAATAGTAGTGACAAAACTTTTTAAAAATCATACGTTTCGAGTTAGTCTTGACAGCTTTATTTTCTTTTCATTGGTAAATCTTGAAATCTAGGTGGGTCAGTGAGATGGCTCACTGTCTAAAGTGCCTGCTTAGGAAAGCTTAGATAACTGCAGGGACCATGGTTCCATCCCCCTCGCCTCACGCTGCACCAGCCCCACCCCCAGGGCAGGCCGAGCTGGCTGAAAAAAAAAAATCTTGAACTCTAGGAATAGCCTTTTTAATTCATTTGCCTTCTATTTTTTTCTTGATGCCTTTTAATATACTGTAGTTTCTCCCGGGGCATATTGAAACTGAACTGTTTACCTTGTACCAATGAATTCATGCTTATTACAATTTAAAAGCTTTCTATAAGTTTTATAGACTTTGACGTGTGTGTACACAAGTGTTGATAGTGTCTTATCAACTGCATATTTGCCTTGAATCCATAATACTTAGGTTCTCTTTCTTTTCAAATCAATCTGTCTTTTTTTTTCTTTTTTTTTTTTTTTCTTTCTCAATTTGCAGTTTTTTCCAAAAAGTTGTTATAGTATTTTTATTTCCTTTGAACTATTTTATTCCATACATCTTTTTTGGGTCGGCTGAGGCTACCTGAAGGGCAGGTCTCATGCTCCACATGGGAGTGGGGATCAAACTGTGGTCCCTGGTGCCTGAAAGAGTTTACTGAATCATGTGCTTTAACCAACTGAGCTACCTGCAAGCCCCCAGTACATCTTCTAGTTTGAATGTTTTGTCATCTTCAAAATGCATTATGAAATTCAGTTGCTGTTGTAATGATACTGACAAGTAGGACCTCTTAAGAGATGATTAAGATATGAATACTGCCTTTATAAAAGAACAGCTGTGGCCACATTTTGCTTCTTTTCTGTTCTACGTTCAGTCATGTGAGGAATGTTCTTTATAGGATGTAGCCTTTTGGGCTCCATCTTGGTATCAGAATTGTCAAACCACTTAGCTCCCTGAATTTGGACTTCTTATCATCCAAAACAGTAAGCTGATAAATCTGTGTTCATTATAAATTATGTAGTCGGTGGTATTTTTGTTACAGTAGTACAAACAAAATGAGCTAAGGCAAATCTTATAGTTTCTTTTATAAGCCATGCCATTTGTTTTTTAAAACTTTTTTTAATGTGTGTTCCAAATCTGTTTAAAATGATTTTAAAAAATCCCATGCCTAGGATGTAAGATGTACTTTCACATTTGCATCGAATTTCAGTTTCTTAATGGACTCCACAAACTTGGTGTGTGTGTGTGTGTGTGTGTTTGTGTGTGTGTGTGTACACTTCCCTTTCTTACATTGGCTAACAGTTTCAATATTGAGTGGACATCTCTCTTGCTCATCCTCAGAGGAAAGAGATTTTTAAGTATTCAGAATAACTGATACCATGAGGATTCCTTCTTTTTGGTACCCTGAATTGAACTTAGTACCTTGCTCTTCTCAGGCTGGCACTTGTTCACTGAGCCATCTCCCTGCCCTCCATTTTTTTTTTTTGTACCGGGAATGGAGCTTTCAACCTTGCACTTGGCAGGCAGGTGTTGTGCTGTTGAGTGGTACCTGGCTCATATACTGTGAATGTTTAAAAAATCTTAAATTTTTAAAGTTGTTTTGTAGAATTCTTTTGCTGAATTGAGGAAATTCTTTTACTTTTTTGTCATGAAAGACTATTGAATTTGTTAACTTTGTTATATGTATATTTGGTATAGGGTCTCACTTGTTTTTTGCATAAATTTATTCTTCAAAGGTTGGGGTGCTTATCTCTAGTTGCTAATTGTATATCTGCCTGAATCTTTTATCAGAGCTTTAAACTATGTTTCTGCAAAGAAACATTCTCTGCTTTCACCTTTGTCCATTTTATTTCTTCAGATTATCCATGCTTCAAATTTTATATTTGGCTTCTCTTTCTTTGTTCATCCTTCATTTACTTTTACTGACACTGCTTAGTAG
>PVKN010034075.1:0-11900 GCA_004027915.1 Capromys pilorides
GAAAGATCTACAATAAATGAGGCAATTTTTTTGGATATCGATATGTGGAAACAGATTAAACTAGATTAAATTCCATTATAAGAGCCGTAAATTATAGCTACTTTTATGAAATTCCCTTTGGACAATATACTGAGTAAATTATGCTAAAATAGAAATAAAAATACTCTTTTTATCACGTTTCAATTTTTTGAATATATATTGTGCTATAGCTTCCTTAGAAATTGTAAGCAATATTTTACATTTCAGGAATTATCTTTTTTGCTATTTTATTTTGAATAACCAATTATCCATTTAGCTTTCTGGAACAACATACAGGTAAAGATATGGGAATTGACATGAGGAAAGAATTGTTTTTCAGTACAGAGTATGTTTCACTGTGATCTTTTGGAGAATATATGTGGAGGGAAGAGCAAAAAATAGTGTATTCATTGGTTGATTCCTTGATGATAGCCATTCCTACTAGAATGAGATGGAATCTCAGCATTGCTTTAATTCGTGTCTCTTTAATATCAAGAGGTGTTGGCTGAGCAACTGGGCTAGCACCCAGGTAGAACCTCTCCACCTGTGTGCCCCCTGCCCCACCAGCAACTGGATCTCTGCCCCTACCTACCCATGCTGACTGACTTGGCAGGGACCCAGGTGGGACCTCTCTGCCTGTGCGCTCTCTCACTTGGCCACTGGAAGTCTGACCCCACCCACCACCCAGACCTACTAGGACTGCACTCAGAACCCAGCTCCAGAATCAGATGTGGAACCCTGCAGCAAAATTCCCTGCAGACAGGCTGAGGGTCAGATCCTACCAATTAATCCAGGAGCTGAGAATCTTGCCAGAGGAGCACAGTGGGCTCTCTTCCAAAAGCTATAGTAGGAAGAGGCTGTGCACAGCAGCCAGACCCAGCAAAGCAGACCAGGACAGAATCAAGATTGGTGGATCAGGAACCAAATTTTGATAGGGGCTAATCGCATAACTTCTCCAAAGTATAAAGGTCACTGCTATACAAAATGACAAAGAAGAGGAGCAAGATGCAATCTCAGGTCCAGAGCCCACCCAGAACGCAATAAGGAGACACTACCATGGAAGAAAATGGGACTCATGCAGCCAAAATCTCTGAATTGGTAGCATCTGAAGTAGACAAGGGCAGAAATGCATAGAGGAACTCAGATCAGAGATAACATCTCAAGTAAAAAAAAGAAATGCATGAATAGAATCTGAAGTGGAAAAACAGCTGCAGAAAAGTATAGAGGAAAACATCAGAAGTAACCTTTGAAGTAAAAAAAGACATCTCTAAATTATTAGCATCTAAAGTAGGGGAACACCTGGAGAAAGGTAGAGAGGCATTCAGAGCAGAAATAACCTCTGTAGTAGAGAAGGAAAGGATAGCTATAATGAAAGACTTAATGCTACTAAAGAAGACACTGATAAAAAGCTAGAGGAGAATAGAAAAATGATGGATTCCCTGAATGAGCAATATAAGAAAGAAATAGATCGCATGAAAAGTTCCAAAGAGATATACAAGTAAATAAAATTTCAATCACAAGCTGGCAACACATATGAAAAAAAAGTGAAGATCGAGTTTCAGATCTTGAAGACACAGTCACAGTCATGCCATTAGTGCCTCTAGTGAAAAAGTAGGAAAGGATCTTTAAAGAACAATTAGGAGGCAGAAAAAATAATTCACCATCTGCAAGAAATTAGAGATATTAGAGAAACAGTACATTTTATGATAGCACTGAAGAAAATGAAGTACTTAAGAATTAACCTAACTAAAATAGTAAAAGAATTTTTCAATGAAAACTACAGTTCTCTGAAAAAAGAGATCTTAGAGGATTTCAGAAAACTGAAAAATATTCCCTGCTCTTGGATAGGAAGAACCAACTTTTTGAAGATGGCCATACTTCCCAAATTGTTATACAGATTGTCTTAGTTACTTTTTTACTCATTGCTGGGACAAATACCTGACACTCAAAATGAAGGAAGGAAAGGTTTATTTAGCTCACAGTTACTGGAGGTTTCAGTCCATACTCGGCTGGCTCCAAGGCAGAGAGGCACATGGCAGAGAGCAGTAGTTCATGGCAGCAAAACAGCAAAAATATGATGAGAGAGGCAATGGAACAACCAGGGGAGCATAGAGCAACAGAGCAACAGCGTCAGCCTTTCTGTCTCTCTTTATATTACATTCAGGCTCTCTGACACAGCCTATCCGCCTTAGGCCACACCCATAATCCCAGAAGGACTCAGACCCATAGTCTCATCAGTACTAAAACACATAATTCCAGTGGATCATGAGTCAAGTCTCAAACTCTGGAAGTTCTCACCCCATGATTGCATGAGGCTTTGGGGGGACAATTAGACATAAACCATAACATTCTACCCCTGGACCTCCAAAGTCTCATGCACATCCCTTTGTGCAAAAGATATTTTAGTCCATCTCTAAGAGCGGCCAAAGTCCCAACAGCTTCAGCATTGCTGAAAAGTTCAAGTTCTAATTCTCCTCCAAGATCCAAGGCAAGCTTCACTGTGAGCTCCTGTACAAAAGAAAAGTTAAACACATCAAATGTGCAAAGGCACAAGATAAACATTGCCATTCCAAAAGTTGCAAACAACAGGATAATACAAAACACTGGGACCAACACATGTCCAAAATCCAGCAGGGTAAACATTAAATCCCATAGTTCCAATTGGAACTTCCGAAGCAGTCTACACTGAGTTATGAGCTCCAAAGTCCTTACACAGCTCTGCCCCTAAGGCACTCTTGGTGGTAGCTCCCATGGCTTCTCTTAGGCCAGATTTGCTCCCTCTTTGCAATTTCCCTTAGACGATCCACGTTTATGGCTTTTCCAAACTTCTGGGTTTTCTACTGAATTGGCTTGTCACTCTCTGCTTCACACTCTTCCCTTTCAGGGCCACACTGCCTGGCCTCCCAGGCCTTCTTCTCAATTTGAGGTGGAAGCCTTCTTAACCTAACAACTCCTGCATCCTGAATGAGCCTAAAACCAATGCCATGTGGATGATGCCAAGGTCTCCTGCCAGCTGGAGCAGTAGCCAGGCATCCTTCTCTCTTGGTTGTAGGGATGGAGTGCCTGGATTGCTAAACACTCTGATCTTGATTCCCAGGAACAAATTCTCCATGCTGGTGCCATTTTGCAACCTGGTTTGGTTGCTGCCACCATTATGGCACTTGGGTCTCTGTGGCTTTTTTCCCAAGGCAAAGTCTCTCTCCTTTGCAATTCAGGGGCTGCAAAGGGTGGAGAGCTGCCACCACTGGTGATGCCCTCAGACCATCCTTTTCATTCTCTGGTTCCTTCCCAGCAATGGAGATCCTTTCAGCTCCATCTTTGCATTCCACAGCTTTCCTGGTGATTCCTTTCTGGCCAAGCTCACAACAAGATTTATGTTGAAAATCAAGAGCGAAGAGCCAAGCAGGATAATTTAAAATGTTGTGAGCTTGCTCTCCCCATAAGGAAAAATAAGCTTGTCCCAGTATTATCACCATGCAATAAACTAAAACCAAGATGGATTCAAGATCCAAATATTAAAAGAGAAACACTAAATGTCATGGAAGAAAAAGTAGGAGAAAATGTTGAGGACATCAGGGTAGGCAAAGAGTTCATTGACAAAAATCAAACTGCACGTTTAACACTTGAAAGAATAAACAACTGTGACCTTCTCTGGCTAAGAAGATTTTGCACCTTAAAAGAAATTACCAAGTGAGTGAAAAGACAACCCCCAAATTTTGAAAAGATTTTAACTAATAAGTATTCAGATATAGGTCTTATATTTAAGATTTATAAAGAACTGAAAATCATTAGGGTTCCAAAATTCAAAGACCCAATCCAGAAATGAGCATCTCAGATGAACACACACTTCTCAGAGATGTGGAGCATTTCTTCATGTATTTATAGGCTTGTTGAATTTCTTTCTCTGAGAAGTGTATGTTCATCTCAGATGCCCATTTCTGGATTGGGTCTTTGAATTTTGGGACTGTAATTTTTTTTTTTAGTTCTTTATAAATTCTAGAAAGAAGACCTTTGTCTGAATACTTATTAGTTAAAATCTTTTCAAAATTTGTGGGTTGTCTTTTCACTCACTTGGTAATTTCTTTTAAGGTGCAAAATCTTCTCAGCCGGAGGAGTTTCCATTTGTTGATCCTTTCAAGCGTTAAACGTGCATTTTAATTTTTGTCCATGACCTTTTTGCCTACCCCGATGGTTTCAAGATTTTCTTCCTCTTTCTCTTCCAGGAGATTTAATGTTTCTCTTTTAATATTTAGATCTTTAATCCATTTAGACTTTAGTTTAGTGCATGGTGATAGACTTGGATCAAGGTTTAGTTTTCGACATGTAGAGAGCCAGTTTTTTCAGCACCATTTATTAAAGAGGCTGTCTTTCTTCCAGTAAGTGTGTTTGGCCCCTTTGTCAAAGATAAATTGGCTGAGTGTGTTTGTATTTGCTTCTGCATTTTCTAATTTATTCCATTGATCCTCAGGTCTATTTTTTTGCCAATACCATGCTGATTTTATCACAGTAGCTCTGTAGTATAACTTTAGGTCAGGAATTGTAAAATCTCCTGCCTTGTCTTTGTTGCCCACGATTGTCTTTGCAATTCTAGGTCTTTTCTGGTTCCAAATAAATTTTAGGATTGATTTCTCTAGGTCTGTGAGGTATGTTGATGGTATTTTGATAGGAATTACATTAAATCTGTATGACAATTTAGGAAGTATAGCTATCTTGACAATGTTGGTTCTTCCTATCCAGGCGCAGGGAATATCTTTCCATTTTCTGAAATCCTCTAGGATCTCTTTTTTCAGAGTACTGTACTTTTGCATCTTTAGTTAGGTTAGTTCCTAAGTATTTCATTTTTTTCGATGCTATCATAAAAAGCATTGTTTCTCTAGTTTCTTTCTCAGTGTGTTTGTTATCTGTGTAGAAGAATGCTATTGACTTTTGTGTGTTGACTTTGTACCCTGCTATGCTACTGAATTTGTGTATTAATTCTAGTAGCTTCTTGGTGAAGTTCTTTGTGTCTTCCAAGTAGATTATCATGTCATCTGCAAATAGTGATAGTTTAATTTCTTCTTTACCTATTCTTATTCCTTTTATTTCTCCCTCTTTTCTAATAGCTATAGCTAATGATTCCAGAACTACATTGAATAGGAGTGGTGATAGGGGACATCCTTGTCTTGTGCAAGATTTGAGAGTAAAAGACTTTAGCTTTTCCCCATTTAGAATTATGTTGGCCATTGGTTTGTCATAGCTGGCTTTTATCAGATTGAGGTAGAGGCCCTCTCTACCTATTTTCTGTAGTACTTTGAACATGAATGAGTGTTGGACATTGTCAAAAGCCTTTTCTGCATCAATTGAGATGATCATGTGGTTTTTGGCTTTGACTCTATTAATATAGTGTGCTACATTTATAGATTTGCATATATTGAACCATCCTTGCATCCCTGGGATGAATCCTACCCGGTCATGGTGTATAATCTTCTTGATGATTTGTTGTATTCTATTGGCGAGGATTTTATTGAGAATTTTTGCATCTATGATCATGAGAGAAATTGGCCTGTAGTTCTTTTTTTTTATCAGAGTAATACTTGCCTGTAGGATTGATATTGGAAGGATTGCTTCCTTTTTGATTTCACTGAAGAGTTTGAGTAGTATTGAGATCATGTCTTCTACAAATTTCTTGTAGAAATCAGAGGTGAATCCATCAGGTTCTGGACTTTTCTTTGCCAGCAGGCTTTTTATTACATTTAGTATGTCATTGGTCATTATTGGGTTATTGAGAGTACTTATATCTTCTTGATTCAGTTTTAGTAGCTTGTACTTTTCTAGGAATCTGTCCACTTCTTCTGTGTCTTCAATTCTGTGAGAGTAAAGATTCTCAAAGTAGCTTTAAATGATCCTCTAAATCTCTGCTGGGTCTATAGTTAATTTCACCCTTTTCAGTTCTTATTGCTTGAATTTGAGTCTTTTTTTTTTGAGGTGCTGGAACATGTAGTATTGTTTTCCATCCTTTCACTTTTAGCCTATGAGTTTCTTTATGAGTTAAGTGTGTTTCTTGTATATAGCATATTGTTGGGTTTTGTTTCCTTATGCATTCTGCTATTCTGATTGTTTTAATTGGAGAATTGAGTCAATTTACATTGATGGTTATAATTGAAATGTATTGTCTTATTATTGACATGACTTTTATTTACTACTGTTTACCATTTTTTCTCCTATGTTTAACTGGTTGTCCTGTTTGGTGGGATCTTTCTGTTTGCATTTGTTGAGTTCAAGTCGTTTTGGTCCCAGTCTAAAATATTTGTTAGTGTACTGTGTAGTGTTGGCTTTGACGTCATCAAATTCTTTAGTTGTTCCTTGTCGTGGAAGTATTTCACTTCTCCCTCATATTTGAATGAGAATTTTGCTGGGTATACCAGTCTGGGATGAAATTTGTTTTAATGGGGAACTTGAAGCACTCTGATCCATGGTCTTCTTGATTTCATGGTTTGTGAAGGGAAATCTGTCGTTATTCTGATGGCTTTTCCTTTAAATGTGATCTGTTTCTTTTTTCTAGCAGCTTTCAGTATGTTATTCTTCTGCTCGATTTCTTGGATCTTGATTATTACATGTCTTGTTGTGTTTTTAGTCGGGTTGATGTTATTTGACATTCTGTATGCTTCAGTTACCTCAATATCAGATTGTTTTCTCATATTTGGGAAGTTTTCTGCTATTACTTCTGCCCATATTCTTTTTATATCATTTGTATTGACTCCTTCTTTCTATTCCTATTAATCTCACATTGTTCATTCTTGCATCATCTTGCAGATGTTGAATTATTTTTTCCTGCATCCTGGTTGTTTTTAAGAGATCTTTTCTTGCGTTTTCACTAGCTGCAATTGTGTCTTCAAGATCTGAGATTCTATCTTCACTTTGGTTAATACGGTTTTGCCAGATTGTGATTGAGATTTTATTTTCTTGTATATCTCTTTGATACTGTTTCAGGTGATCTATTTCTTTCTTATATTGCTCAGTCATGGAATCCATCATTTTTCTGTTCTCCTCTAATCTTTTTATCAATTTCTTCTTTAATATTACTTGTCTTTCATTATAGTTATCCTTTCTTTTTCTATTTCAGAGGTTATTTCTGTTCTCATTTCCTCTCTATCTTTCTGCAATTGTTCCACTTTAGTCACTATTAATTTAGAAATGACTTATTCAAGTTCAGAAATTACCTCTGATCTCATCCCCTCTATGCTTTTCTGCAGCTGTTTTTTAACTTCAGTCTTTAGTACTTCAAAGATTTCTTTTTTAACTTCAGACCTTACCTCCAATCCGAGTTCCTCTGTATGTTTCTGCATTTGTTTGTTTACTTCAGATGCTACGAATTCAGAGATTTCGGCTGCATGATTCCCAATTTCTTGTATGATAGTGACTCCTGTATTTGTTTCAGGTGGGCTCAGGACCTGAGATTGCATTTTGCTCCTTGTCTGTATCATTCTGAGTAGCTGTGAACTTTGGTGCAGGACTGTGTGCCCAGGGGTTGTTCCTTCAGACCGGGCTTGTAGAACTGCTGAGGTGCTTGTAGGCCAGAGGAGGGGGGGTCTCACTCACCTGACGGATCTGGCACTGGGTGATAGGCTGCGCTGGCGGTGGGCCTGAGGACCCTCACCTGGCAAGTCTGGCACTTGCGGGCCTGGCGCTGTGTGATGGAGGCGGTAGGCTGCGCTGGCGGAGGGCCTGTGGACCCTCACCTAGCAAGTTGGCCGCTGGTGGGCCTGGTGCTGCCTGATCCTTCATATCATTTCTAATGCTCTTTTTATTACTATTTTATGTTGTTTAAATAATTGAAAAAAATTTAAAGAGATAAAGGAAAATTGGAGTCTGGATTTTTAGAAAACAGAGTCACATTGCAGTTTCAAACTAGGAACATGTATGTTGGCAGTGGAAATCTCTGAAATTTGATAACCTATAGTTGTGTTCTTGATCTGGTGGGTGGAACATGGTAGTCCAGCTTTAATAAAATAATCTTAATGTGTCTGCAGTAATGGCCTAATATACACCTGAAAAGTCATTCTAGTGAGATCTGAAAGAGGAAAAAGATATTTTACAAGTAAAAAGAGAGTGGTCAATTTGTATTTTTTTCTTTTATTTTTTTCCTTTTATTACTTTTTATAAGAAATAGCAATGTTATAGTTTTACAACATGTTAGCAGTACATTCCCAATAATTGATACAATGTATATTGTCCGCCTAGTAGTTATACAGAGCACAGGATGTAGACATGATAATTTTTCTAATCATTATTGCTACAAAAATTTCTTCTCATTGAACTAAGAGAAAGTAGTTGTATACATAGTCCAGTATGCCATAATCACAGTGGGTTATTGGCAGAACTGGCAATCTCAGAAGCTGTTGATTTAAGCCTTTCACAGCTCAGTATACTAATCTAGCTTTACGTTTTATGCCTCTTTCAAGGCCACTTTTAACTTTTTTTTTTTTGTGGGACTGGGGTTCGAACTCACGACCTTGCACTTTGACAGGCAGGCACTTGTGCCACAGAGCTATCTCTCTGGCCCCTGAAGGCCACTTTTAAATGTAAAGTGAGAGCCTTTACATTTAAAAAAAAAGAAAGAAAGAAAGGAAGGAAGAAAGAAAAGAAGAAAGAATCAATGTATTTTACATAGAATTCAATGCATCTTGCAAGCACAATAAAGTAAAAACATGTATAACCCTCTCCATTGGTGTCGCAAGAGACTTTGAAAAAACTCAGCACATTTTCATGATATGCCTAACTCACAATTTAAATGCACATGGAAATTTCCCTAAAAAATAAAAACTATCTTGGGGCGGATTATAGCTCAGTGGCACATCACCTGCGTGGCCAGAATGAATTCGTGAGTTCAATTCCTAGTAATGAAATGAAATGAGATGAAATAAAATTTGAAAATGAAATTTTGTTGATTTTGAAAAAAAAAAATCAACAAAATCCCCAAGTAAAGCTCATATTCAATAATGAAAACCTGAAATGTTTCCTTCAAAGCTCATCAACCAGACAAGGATGATTACCCTGAGCATTTTGGCACAGGGTTATGTGGATAGTTTTAGTCAAAGCAGTTAGGCAAAAAAATTGAAGTTATTCAAATTAAACAAAGGAGTTAAATTTATTTCTTTTCACAAATGGAAAATCCTTACGTATAATAGTCACTGAAAATTCTAAACATATATGAGTGTGTTCCCCCACAGAAGCATACTTGTATACACATCCAGAAACACACAGACTCAAACTCATAAAACTAATTAACTATCTTATTCTTATTTTTTATTTTATTTAAAAAACAATTTTGGTACTGGGTATTGAACTCAGCACCCTGTACTTGTCAGGCAAGCACTTATTCTACTGAGCTATCTCCCTGACCCTAATTAACTCCTTTAAACAGAATTCTAAAGCTGAAATTTTATGTAAAAGTGACAGATATGTTTCAATAACTAAAGAATAAATTTAAAATGAAATTGAGAAAATAATTCAAGTAATTCAAGCTTAAATTTATTCTTATTTTTTCTTTTCAGATTTCTTTTTTTGAAAGTGGTCAATTTGAATGGGAATTGTTCATGCCTACTGTGTCCTGGAAGAAAAAGAAAAGTAAATAAATAAACTGTGCTGTGTCTTGAAAATGAAACTCCAATTTTCCAAACTATCCTGCATGTATGCATAAATGTATTTTTCCCTTCTGTCTTTTACCCTTTACTTCATCTCAGTTTTTCATTCTCATTGAACAGATTCTTTCCCTTTCAGATTTTATTTACTTTTAGGTTCTTAAACTAGTGAAACTAGATGATGCTTACACATGCAGGTCTGATTTATTTTGCTTATGAATATAGTCTCTAGTTAAATCCATTTACCTAGAAAAGCCTCAAATTAATCTTTTTTGTAGCTGAGTGAATGCTTCACTATGTAAAAGTACTGCACCTTTTTTTAAAATCCATTCCTCATTTGATGGGCATTTGGGTTGTTTCCAAGATTTAGCTATGCCAAATTGCACTACTATAAACATGGGTGCACATAAAACATTGTTGTGTGATGTTTTCAGTTCTTTAGGAAAAATATCTAGGAGACGAATAATTGACTTGAATGGAACCTCTAATCGTACCTTTTTGAGGAATCTCTGCACTGATTTTCATAACTGCTTTACCAGTCTGCACTGCCCTTGACTGTGGAGAATGGTTTCTTTTTCCCCACAGCTTTTGCAGCACTTGCTATTGTCTGACTTCTTGATGATAGCTATTCTTTCTGCCTTAAGACGGAATTTTTCTTTTTTTATGGTGATACTATGTCGTTTTTATTAAAGTAGCTTTGTAGTACAGTTTTAAGTCAGGAATTATAATGCTACCTGTGTTTATTTGCTGCCAAGAATTTCTTTTGCTATTATAGATCTCTTTTAGCTCTAAATGAAATTTAGTAATGTTTTCTCTAGTTCTGTGAGGTATGCTAATGATATTATGATTGTGATTACATTATATCTTTATAATAATTTTGGGAGAATGACCATTTTTATTGTTTACTCTTCCTGTCTGTAAGGAGGGGATATCTCTACAATTTCTGATATCCTCTTTGATATCCTTTTTCTGGGTACTGTAGTTCTCAATATACAGTCCTTTTACTTCCTTTGTTAGGTTGATTCCTAGGTATTTCAGTTTTCAATGCTATCACGAAGCATGTTGTTTTCTTAATTTTCTCTGAATTTGTTATTTATGTATAGGAATTGCACTGAATATTTAGGGTTGATTTTTATAGCTAGCTGCACTAGTGTATTTGTTTATTAAATCTACAAATCATATAATAATTTTGGAGGTCTTCTACTAGAACAACCTGCCATCTGCAAATAATGGTAATTTAATTTCTTCTTTTCCTATCCCTGTTCTTTACATTTCTTTTTCTCATTTAATTCCTCTGGCTAAATTTTTGACAACTATATTGTAAAAATGTGGTGATAGTGGACATCTTTGTTTTGTTCCTGATTTTGGAGTGAAAACTTTTAATTTTGACCACTTAGCACATTAACCACTTATTATAGGTTTTTTCCTCAAAAAATGAGGAGTAGACACTTCATTTGATCCAAGTAGTTCATTTCTGGGTATCTTTCTGTAAGAATTTAAGACATCGTACCACTGTGATATACACACACACGTATTTATAGCAGCACAGTTTGTTTTAACAATATTTTGAAAACAATCCAAATGCCTGTCACCTGAGGAATGAAAAAAGACATTGTGCTTCTTTTTATATAGTGGAGCATTATTCTGCTATAAAGAGGTATAAATTTGATACACATTTCTAAATAGATGGGTGAAAGTTTAAACCATACTCTTAAGTGAAATAAATCAGATCCACATGTGTAAACATTGCATCATCTCCCTAGTTTGAGAAACAGAAAGAGTAAATGGGGACCAAAACATACAGCAGATATTGTGAAATGGGAAGAAATTGTTCCAAAGGAAAGAAGATTTAGGGTGAGGAAATGGAAAAAGGAAGAAAGGAAAAAATGGAAAAGGAACAAAAATGAAACAACAAAAATAGAAACAAAGTTTTGTAAATAGGGAGAAAGGGGATCAGGTGAGGTGAGGGGCTTTGGGAAAAAAGAGAAGCCAAAATGTGTCATGTGTGGGTACAAATTTCCTATGAAGTAAATATTCTTCATGTATATATAAAATGTACTAACAAATTTAAAAAAAGAAGTTTGTCTGGGGACATGTAAAATCACTAGATACTGAACATCACCTCTGATAAAGGTTGAAAAAGTTAACTTGTTATGAAGCATTATTTGAGTTAGCTGAGTTATTTTAGTGAAGTAGAATTGAACTGTCCTCAAAATGCAAAACATGTTAATCTTGTAACAACTTCCTCTTAGTCTGAGTTCT
>PVKN010034076.1:0-11900 GCA_004027915.1 Capromys pilorides
TATGTTACATAGCAAAATAAATTATACAGACACCAAATGGAGAGATAGCCATTTATTAATTCAATAGACAAACATTTATGAAGCATTTATCATGTATCACTAAATAAAGCCTCATTTTGTATGTGTTGGATATAACTGTATTTCAAAAGACATTTTCTGGGCACTTAGCACTAAGTACCAGGAATTCAAAGACCAATATGACAGAAAGAAGGTCAAAGTTATTATGTAGAATAGAAAGGCATTAAGTTGTGAAAAGACAGAGGAAGATAAGGCAAGAAATATGGAAAGAACACAGCTTCCCAAGAGTGAAATGACACAACAGTGTGCTAAAGTTCTATAGTTAAGGCCATAGGAAGCACAGATAAAGCAGAAAAAATGAGTTAATATAAGGAATTTTGAATTCTGTAAGAGGCACACAAATCTTCATGCCACATGAAAGGCAAGATGTGAATTATGTTGATTTAATGACAATGAGGGAGGGTGGATAAATGCAAGAAAATGCTCAGTTGAAGTCCTTAGACCTACAGGAAGATAATAAAAGGCCAAGATTTATGTAAGATTTGGTTACTTAGAGATGCTAATGACCTGGATCCCTTTCTCACACCTTACACAAATGCTCTAGAACAATGATGGCAAACCTATGACACATGTGCCATAGCAGGCTGTTTATATCACTGAGCACTCTAAACAGCTTGCCATCATTGTTCTAAGGGATTGTAAAATTAAGTGTGGATAAAACAGTGAAGAACAGTGAAGCACTTTAAAATGTGTTATGCTTGAACACAACTAAATGGAAATCAAGAACATAAGGATTAAACAACGAAGAGACAACAAGGAGAAAAGTTAGGAAACATGGCAGGGGCAAAACCATGCACTTATATACACAGGATGAATTATACAATGGTCTTAAGAATCTCCAACAGGTTTTTGACACTGAAAATAGTAATGTGTAACACTAAAACCATGCTTGGGATGCCTGTCATTCTGATATTTTAGATGTGTTCAGCTTCTAATGTCATTTCAATTATTGCTATGCTCTCGCTCAAGTAAATGTCTGTTTTTAAAAAGCAAACAAAGGTTATAATAGAGAATAAAAGACAAGGAAAAATGTCATAGGTTTGACCTGCTACAATTTTGTAAATGGTTAGATTTCTAAATTTCTATGTAAAAATGTACAATTTTTTTATCACATTCTATGGGGATTTATTAGAATATGAATGATTGATGGAAAATATCAGTTCCACATTAAGTCTAAAGCATTTGATATTTAGAAAGACAGTGATGTTAGGCTCAAATACCTACGTTATAGAGTAATAGTATCACTAAGCTTCTCTTCTGGAGGGGTAACAACTTAAGCTTGCAGACAAAAAAAATTAGAGAAAAAGAAGGACTACAAGGATAGCCAATATTTGGGCCCTAGCCCGTGAAGGTCAGTGAGGACTCTGGACATAAGAAAACCTGTACTGCAACATCCTATAACTCAGTGGTGTCCCAAATTTTCTGTTCAAGAAGATTATGGGGCCACAGAGTAATAGGACCAATGATGTATAGTGTGCCTAAGGAACAATCACCTAGAGAGAAAACATTCTCTCATGTTTTCACAAAGAGCAAATTGGTCAAGCAATGGCCGTGACTCATCCAGATGGCTGACACTGACAAAAGTTTTACAAAATGCTGTACATGGTTTCAAAGTAAATCCTTAGGAAATTTGACTGACCTTGTCAGATACAACAGTTGCATGTTTTGTTATATAGGTCTTGCTTTAACTTGGCCTTAATCATCCATCAGAAAAGTTTAACCACAGAACATAAAAAGTAAAGCAAATAAGTATGTTGGGCTGTAAAAGGTTCAAGTCAACAGCTTCTGACATTGTCAGTTCTGCTGATAACCCACTACTATTATGGAATATTGGACTATGCATACAGCTACTTTCTCTTAACTCAGTGAGAAGAAACATTTGTATCTATAGTGTTTAGAAAAGTTATCATGTCTGCATCTTGTACTCTGAACAAGTACTATGATGACAACAATATGCACTGTATTATTCATTGTGACTGTCCTACCAATGCATTTTGAAATGATCTCGTTGTTATTTCTTATCAAAAGTAATAAAATTATTTTTAAGAAACGGATGTGTTATGCTTGTATCTAAATGTTCCCCAAAGCCTCATGCACTCATAGATGGAAATTTTCAGAGATGGCTAGATCTAGGGTGTATGCTACTAGGAGTACTATTAAGGGTGTATAAACAACATGGATTTAATGTAGCTTTAGGTATGGAAAACTGAAGGTCCTCTTCAGTGTGGATGGTACCTGTCAATAGGATTATAACCTGTATGAATATAAATGGAAAGAGGGAAGGCAGGTGTTCTAGTCAGGGTTTTACTAGAGGAACAGATATAATACAAGGAACAGATATAACTCAAGATGTGCCAGTCTCAGAGTCAGATGGGGAAGTGTGCTGAGAGCACCTTCACACTGCCAACCGAAGGATTCAATCCCAAGGCTTTTATACTCACTGCAGTGTTCCATCCCTACTGGTCTCCACTGGTCTTTACCAGTTCCTACCAGTCTCTAACGGTCAGCTGTTGTGTCTGAAAAGGAAGGCAGAAGAATCTGCCCCCGAAAGCTGAAGGACCCAAAGTAGAAGCCGATGAACCTGTGCAGGAAGCCAGGAGATAAAGTCCAAACTGAGTTATTCTGGGGCAGGACCCTCACGGCTCACAGTGTGAAACAGCCAGGCAATGCAGTCAAATTGATAAAATGTATCGATCACTAGGCATCCAGCTAAGTTGACACAATGTATCAACCAGTACAATCCACCTCTTGTCAACTTGGTAACTAGATATATTGCTTTAAATCAGTCTCCAGATACAGAGATATGCATATAATTGCACCAAACATTGTTATAACCATACTATCCTATGTATAAACAGAAATGCACTCAAACCTTCAACATTGACATAAGTTAATCCTTAAGAACAGGTACTAAATCTGTCCATATTATATTATAAAAAAACTATATGCAGGGGTGAAATAGTACAAGTATAATCCTCTTTTCTGTAGCTGATCATGGGGTAGTAGCTGATATTTGGAACTACCTTCTTCTACTACCCATTCTGTATTCCCTTGGCCCTCAGCAAGTACCTCAGCAGGTCTTGGTTCTTTCCCTGGTGGAGTGACACATTACTTCATTCCTGAAGGCTCTGGACCATTTGTCATTGTGCCTGTATTAGGTTGTTGTAGCTTCCCATTCACCTTAATAACAGGGCTTGGCAATACTAAGAGGCGCCCCAAGGGATTTCCTGCACTCCATGTATATTCTTCCTTTCCTCCATTGTGTAGTAATCTAATTTCCCCTTGGTAGTCTGAGTCAATCACCCCTGACAACACCATGATTCCTTTTTTACCTTGTTTTCTCAAAGGCATGAGGAGTCCAAAGTGACCTGGGGTAAATCTTAGCTTTCAGTTCAATGGTATCATTACTGTGCTTCCTGGTACAAGCCTTCCCTCCTCTGGACCTAGGACTTCTAGTCCAGCAGAGCATAACATTGTGGGAACAGGAAGCAAAAAATTTTGATAGTGGATTGTTAGGAGCAATGGTGAGTGGTACCATTCCTACTGCCACCCCTTGATTCCTTGACCTGTGAATCCTGGCTGTGGGAGACATAGTACCATATAGAGCGCGCTGATTCAAAGCATATACAGCCTGTTGAAGTACCTTACCCAAGCCCTGCAAACTATTGCCACCTAGCTGGTGTTGTAACTGCATCTTCAAAAGCTCATTCCATCATTGTATCAATCCAGCTGCTTCTGGATGATGAGGTACATGATAAGACCATTGAATTCCATGAGCAAGAGCCTACCACTGCACCTCTTTGGCTGTAAAATATGTTCCTTGGTCAGAAGCAATACTGTGTGGAATACCGTGGTGGTGGTGGATAAGGCATTCTGTAAGTCCACGGATGGTAGTTTTGGCAGAAGCATTATGTGCAGCAAAGGCAAATCCATATCCAGAATAAGTGTCTATGCCAGTGAGGACAAAGCACAGTCCCTTCCATGATGGAAGTGGTCCGATATAATCAACCTACCACCAGGCTGTAGGCTGATCACCCCAGGGAATCGTACCATATCAAGGACTCAGTGTTGGCCTCTGTAACTGGCATATTGGTCATTCAGCAGCAGCTGTAGCCAGATCAGCCTTGGTGAATGGAAGTCCATGTTGCTGAGCCCATGCATAACCTCCATCCCTGCCACCATGGCCACTCTGTTCATGGGCCCACTGGGCAATAACACGGTTGGCCAAGGAAGGAGGTTGGCCACTATCCACAGAATGGGTCGTCTTATCCACTTGATTATTAAAGTTGTCTTCTGCTGATGTAACCTTTTGGTGAGCATTCACATGGAAAACAAATATATTTACATCCTTTGCCCATATGGAGAGTTCTATCAACATACTTCTTGCCCAAATATCCTTGTAATCAATTTTCCATTCATGTTCTTTCCAAATTCCTGACCATCCAGCCAGACCTTTGGCTATGGCCCATGAGTCAGTATATAGTCGCATTATCTGGCCATTTCTTTCTCCAGGCAAAGTGTACTACCAAGTGCACTGCCCAAAGCTCTGCCCACTGTGATGATTTCCCTTCACCACTGTTCTTTAGTAATGTCCCAGAAAGGGGCTGTAATGCTGCAGCTGTCCACTTGTGGGTGGTGCCTGCATAGCATGCAGAGCCAGCTGTAAACCAGGCTCTAGACTTCTCTCCCTCTGACAGCTGATTATATGGTACACCCCACAATGTTATGGGTGCATGCTGGGAGACAGAGTGCAACACAGCAGATATAGGAGCCATAGGTATCAGGGCAACTTCCTCATGTAATTTACTTGTGCCCTCTGGGCCTGCCCTGGCTCTGTCATGAATGTACCACTTCCATTTAATGATGGACTGTTGCTGAGCACGTTCAACCTTATGATTTGATGGATCAGACAATATCCAGGCCATGATAGGCAACTCAGGTCTCATAGTGACCTGGTGTCCCATAGGTAAGCGCTCAGTTTCCACTAAAGCCCAGTAGCAGGCCAAGAGCTGTTTCTCAAAGGGAGAGTAGTTGTCTGCAGAAGATTGCAGGGCCTTGCTCCAAAATCCTAAAGGCCTCTGCTGAAATTCACCTATTGGAGCTTGCCAAAGACTCTAAACAGCATCCTTATCTACTACTGATGCTTCAAGTGCCATTGGATCTGCTGGATCATATGGTCCCAGAGGAAGAGCAGGGCTTTTTACTGTTCTGGGCCCCACTCAAAATTAGCAGCTTTCCAAGTCACTTGGTAAATGGGCTGTAGTAGGATATCTAAGTGAGGAATATGTACCCTCAAAAATCCAAATAAGCCCATTAGGTGCTGTGCCTTCTTTTTGGTCATGAAGGAAGCCAGATGCAATTATTTATCTTTTACTTTAGAAGAAATATCCCTACATGCTCTACACCACTGGACTCCTAGAAACTTCACTGAGGTAGAAAGACCTTGAATTTTTGTGGGATTTATTTCCCATCCTCTGTCTCTCAAATGCTATACTAACAAATCCAAGGTGGTTGCCACCTCCTGCTCACGAGGTCCAATCAGCATAACATCATCAGTGTAACACCTTCAGGAAGAGAAAAGCAATCAAGGTCCCTGTGAACTAAGTTGTGACACAGGGCCGCAGTTAATATGCCCTCGTGGTAAGACAGTGAAGGTATATTGCTGGCCTTGCCAAGTGAAAGCAAATTGCTTCTGATGGTCCCTATGGATAGGTATGGAGAAGAAGGCCTTTGCCAAATCAATGGCTACATATCAACTACCAGGAGATATGTTAATCTGCTCAAGCAAGGAAACCACATCTGGTACTGCAGCTGCAATTGGAGTCACCACCTGGTTCAGTTTATGGTAATCTACTGTCATTCTCCAAGACCCATCTGTCTTCTGCACAGGCCAAATGGGAGAATTAAATTACACGAGGAAGTTGCCCAGATACCTATAGCTCCTACACCTGCTGTTTTGCACTCTGTCTCCCAGCATGCACCATTCAATGTGGAGAATTAAATGGAGATGCAGGAACCACCACCCCTTCATCCTTCAGGTCCTTGATGGTGGCACTAATCTCTGCAATCCCTCCAGGAAGGTGATATTGCTTTTGATTCATTATTTTACCAGGCAAGGGCAACTCTAATGGCTTCCATTTAGCCTTTCCAACCATAATAGCCCTAACATGACAGGTTAGGGCACCAATGTGAGTATTCTGTCAAGTACTAAATATGTCTATTCCAATTATGCATTCTGGAACAGGGGAAATGACTACAGGATGGATTCGAGGACCTATTGGGCCCACTGTGAGATGGACCTTTGCTAAAACTCCATTGACCACCTGCCCTCCATAGGCCCCTACTCTCACTGGAGGGCCACTGTGTGTTTTAGATCTTCTGGAATCAGTGTTAGTTCAGAACCAGTGTCCAGTAGTCCCCAAAATGTCTGATCGTTCCCTTTTCCCCAATGTAAAGTCACTCAGGGAAAAGACCTTAGGTCCCTCTGGAGAAGGATAGGGGAAAATTGACTGTAAAAATTCTAGGGACATTAGGATCCTTCCCCCAAGGAGCCCTGGCCTCCCCATCATTCAAGGGGTTTTGGATCTGTAAACTGGCTCAAGCCTGGGAACTGGTTAAGGAGCTGGGATTGCTTATTACAATGGTTTGAAGTAGGTCTCTGTTCCTTTGTTTCTGAATTCTTTTGTTTATATAAATCTAGCAAAAATTTTGTAGGTTTCCCACCTATTTCACTTTTAGGAATACCATGGCTAATCAGCCAATGCCATAGGTCTTTGCATGTCAAATTATTCTGGTCATTGTTCCTCTTCTGCTGTCCATGGCGATTAAGTGCTGCCACTTGACCTCTGCCACTTTGGGAACCAATCAAGCCCATGGCACTTAAATTTCCTAGTTGAGTAACTGCTGTCCCCACTGTGAGATCTGGCATACAGGGATGAGCAATGACAGGGCTCTTCAGGGATGCTGGTGGTCCGCTCACAAATCTGTTTCTCAAGGTGTTAGTGAAGGGCATGTTTTCAGGATCTTCCAAATGTGGAGGATTAGGTTTAACACGACAGATCCACTCCAGCATTCCCATTTCCCTAAGCCTCTGGATCCCTTCATCTACAGTAAACCATGGAATATCAGGCATCTCTAACTCATTCACTGTGGGCCATCTTTTGAGCCACACTTCTATCAGCCAGCCAAATAGACTATTAACACCTTTCTTTACTCCATGAGCAACATTAAATTCAGAGGCCTTACTTAGTCGGCCCATATCAACAAACTCAGCCTGATCCAAGTGTATGTTTTTTCCAACATTATCCCACACTCCTAAAATCCATTCCCATGCTTTCTCATTAGGCCTCTGCTTATAAGAGTTAGAAAACTCGACCCGTCTACCTGACCGGACTGGGCAGCAGCCCCAGCCCATGTCCATCCCCGACTAATGAAGGGCCCGAGCACTGCCTCCACACAACTATCTTACTGGTCCATGGGGCGGCCTCAACCCACATCCATCACTGACTCATCAAGGGCCTGAGCACCGCTCCACCCACCTACCCAACTGGGCCATACTGCAGCCAGGCCGAGCTCTAACACACACTCCGCATGCCATCCCAACCAGGCTGCATGGTGGCCAGGGTCTACATGGTGTCACTACATAACTTGCACTCATAGCAATCCCTCTGTTCAGCCTAACAAGAGCTTGGATTACAGATAAGGCAGGTTGATCCCCTGACGCGTCAATGGCGAGAGATCTGACTCCACCCAACAACTCAACCAGGCCACACAGCGGCCTCAGCCCGCGTCCAGCCCCCGACTCATCAACCACCTGAGCTCTGATTCTACCCACCTTCCCAACTGGGCCTCACAATGGCCAGGTAAGAACTCAGCCCGTGTTCATCCCCCGACTCAACAACCACCTGAACAACAACTCCACCCACCATCCCCACACAGCTGCCCACCATCCCCACATGGTTGACCACCATCCCAACACACAGGGCTTCATAGCAGCCAGCTGCCTGAGCTCCAACTCACAGCCAGTCACGTTTGGAAGGGAACGAGCATGGTGGATCCAGACCCAAATTTCCATAGGCACTAACTGCATACCTTCACCAAAGTGCAGAGATCACTGCTGTACAAAATGATAAAGACAAGGAGCAAGATTCAAACTCAGGTCCTGAGTCCACCCAAAACAAATACAGGAGACAGTACCATGGAAGAAAACGGGAATCATGCAGCCAAACTTCTGCATCGGTAGCACCTGAGGTAGACAGACAAGTGCAGAAATGTATAGAGCAACTCAGATCAGAGATAGCATCAGAATTAAAAAAGAAATGCTGAATTAATATAATTTGAAGTGGAAAAACAACTGCAGAAACATATAGTGGAAAACAGAACAGAAATAACCCCTGAAACAAAACAAAACATCACTAAATGAGTAGCATCTAAAGTAGGGGAACAACTGCAGAAAGGTAAAGAGGAGAGCAGAGCAAAAATAATCTCTGAACTAGAGAAAGGATAACTATAATGAAAGACTTAGGTAATACTAAAGAAGACATTGATAAAAAAAAAATCAGAGGAGAATAGAAAAATGATGGATTCCCTGAATGAGCAATATAGGAAAGAAGTACATTGCATGAAACAGTTTCAAAGAGATATACAAGGAAATAAAATCTCAATCACAAGCTGGCAAAACCATATTAACGAAAGTGAAGACTGAGTCACAGATCTTGAAAGCACCATCGTAGCCAGTGAAAAGGTAAGAAAAGATCTCTTAAAAGAAACTATGATGCAGGGAAAAAAATAATTGAACATCCACAAAATGATGTAAAAATAAACAACATGAGATAAATAAGAATCAATGACAAAGAAGGAGTCAATACAAATGATATAAAAAGAATATGGGCAGAAGTAATAGCAGAAAACTAGCCAAATATGAGAAAACGATTGGATTTTCAGGTAACTGAAGCGTACAGAACTCCAAATAACATCAACCCAGCTAAAAACACACCCAGACATATAATAGTCAAGATCCCAGAAATTCAGCAGAAGAATAATATATGAAAAGCTGCTACTGAAAAGAAACAGATCACATTTAAAGGGAAATCCATCAGAATAACAGCAGATTTCTCTTCACAAACCATGAAATCAAGAAGAGCATGGAGCAGAGTGCTTCAAGTCCTCTATGAAAAAAATTCCAGCCCAGACTGCAAAACTCTCAAGTATGAGGGAGAAGTGAAATACTTCCTTGACAAGGAACAACTAAAGAATTTCATGACGTCAAGGCCAACCCTACAAAGTATACTAAAAAAATTTTAGAGAGGGACCAAAATGACCTGAACTCAACAAATGAGAAGAGAAAGAACCCACAAAATAGGGCAACCAATTAAACAGAGGAGAAAAAGGAGTAAACACTAGTAAGTAAACTCATGTCAATCATAAGTCAGTACATTTCAATTATTAGCATCAATGTAAATGGACTCAGTTCTCCAATTAAAAGAAATAGATTGGCAGACTGGATAAGGAAGCAAAATCTAACCATATGCTGTATAAAAGAAACACACTTAACTCATAAAGAAACTCATACACTAAAAGTTAAAGGATGGAAAACAATACTACATGCTCCAACACATAAAAAAAAAAGCAGGGGTAGCAATCTTGTTTGCAGACACTCTAAACTTCAAACCGAGATTGGTCAAATGAAATAAAGAAGGCTACTACATACTGGTTAGGGGAAAAATTCAAGATGAAGAGGTAACTCTCATAAATATGTATGCACCCAACGCGGGAGCAACAAGTTATATAAGACAAAACTTAATGCACATGAAAAATCTCATATCCAATACCACAATCTTAACAGGAGACCTTAACAACCCTTTATCCCAAAAAGATAGATTAAGCAGACAAAAATTAGCAAAGAAGTAGCAGAACTGAAACAGAATTTGAAACAACTGGACTTAGTGGACATACACAGAGTGTTCCACACAACCACTTCAGAATACACATTCTTTTCAGCTGCACATGGGACATTTTCTAAACTAGACCACATATTAGTGGATAGGTCATACTTAACCATATGCAAGAAAACAGAAATTGTCCCATGCATACTATCTGACCACAGTGCAATAAAATTAAAAATAAATGACAAAAGAAACCACAAGAATTCCAGAAATACATGGAAATTAAACAACACCCTTCTCAGCAATCAGTGGGTCACAGATGAAATTAAACAAGAAATTAAACAATATCTACATTTCAATGAAAATTCAAACACAACTTACCGGAATATATGGGATGCAATGAAAGCAGTTGTTAGAGGGAAATTTATGCCTCTGAACTCACACATTAAGAAGACAGAACAGGAACAAGTAAATACGCTGATGCAGCACCTAAACTGACTAGAAATGGAAGAGCAAAGGAAATCAAAAGCCCAAAGATGGGAGGAAATTATAAAGATTAGAGCAGAAATTAATTCAATTGAGACGAAGAAAACAATACAAAGAATTAATGAATCAAAAAGCTGTTTCTTCAAAGGATTAAATTGATAAGCCCCTAGCTAACCTCATCAAAAAGAGGAAAGAAGGGACTCAAATTCAAGCAATAAGGAAAGAAGAGGATGAAATTACTACAGAGCCAGCAGAGATTCAGAGGATCATATATAGCTACTTTGAGAATCTTTACTCTCACAGAATTGAAGACACAGATGCAATGAACAGATTCCTAGAAAAGTACAAATTACCAAAACTGAATCAAGAAGATATAAGAACTCTCAATAACCCAATAAAAGCCAATGAAATGCAAAATGGAATAAAAAGCCTACTGACAAAAAAAAGGTCTGGCACCTGATGGATTCACCGCTGAATTCTACAAGAAATTTATAGAAGACATATTCCCAATACTCCTCAAACTCTTCAATGAAATTGAAAAGGAAACAATTCTCCCAAAATCATTCCTAGAGGCAAGTATTACACTGATACCAAAACTAGAGAGAGATGCAACTAAAAAAGAGAACTTCAGGCCAATTTCTCTCATGTACATAGATGCAAAAATCCTCAATAAAATCCTCGCCAATAGAATACAACAAATCATCAAGAAGATTATACACCATGACCAGGTAAGATTCATCCCAGGGATGCAAGAATGGTTCAACATATGTAAGTCTATAAATATAATACACTGTATCAATAGAGCCAAAGCCAAAAATCACATGATCATCTCAATTGATGCAGAAAAGGCTTTTGACAAAGTCCAACACCCATTCATGCTAAAAGTCCTGCAGAAACTTAGAATAGAGGGCCTCTAACTCAAGATGATAAAAGCCATCTACAATAATCCAACAGCTAGCATAACACTAAATGGGGAAAAATGGAAGTCTTTTACTCTCAAATCTGGTACAAGACAAGGATGTCCTCTAAAACCACTACTATTCAATATAGTTCTGGAATCATTAGCTACAGCCATTAGACAAGAGAGAGAAATAAAAGGAATAAAAATAAGTAAAGAAGATGTTAAATTATCATTATTTGCAGATGACATGATAATCTACTTGGAAGACCCCAAAAACTCCACCAAGAAGCTACAAAAATTAATACACAAATTCAGTAGCAGAGCAGGTTACAAAGTCAACACACAAAGTCAATGACATTCCTCTACACAGATAACAAACACAATGAGAGAGAAATTAGAGAAACAATACCTTTTATGATAGCACAGAAGAAAATGAAATACTTAGGAATTAATGTAACTAAAGAAGCAAAAGGCCTTTTCAATGAAAACTACAGTAATCTAAATAAAGTGATCTTAGAGGATTTCAGAAAATGCAAAGATATTTCCTGTTC
>PVKN010034077.1:0-11897 GCA_004027915.1 Capromys pilorides
TTTCAAGTCAAATACCAAGTGCATGCTGACAGTGAGCATTGTGAACACAGCAACTCGTCAACCCAGTTCTAGGCCGTTTCCAACCATCATTGAAGAGTCGAGTTAGGAAGAATAAATTACCACATAATCATACTCTATAAAAATACTGCCCTAGAGTGCACTAAAAAACTCTCAATAAATAAATATTGGACATCTGCCTTATGAAAGTCAGTCCGTGGAGATGTGCTCTTCGAAAACCATGTCCATCCTTTCAGGCTGCCGTTTACAAATCACACAAACAGTTCAACAAGTGACAAAGGTTATAGATCAGGTTATAGAACACAGCTTGGTAGAAAAATGTCTTTTGACAAGTTATTTCTATAAAGGAATACAACCAATGTTGGGTTATTCATTTCTGTTTCAAAGGCAATATTTAAAGAGATCCGAATTGCTTTTAGTCACAGCAGCATCACTGAAATGAGCTTTCAGTTACTACGTGGCCTCCTTTCAAAGTGACCACACTCATCGGAACGCCTCAACTCTGAGATTTGCTGTCACAAACCAGCTGCAAGTTGCCAGGTGGCTTTCCATGGACGTGGAGGAGCCATGCTGTCCTCTGCTGCCCGTCCTTTCCAGTTCCCCTCTGGAGGCTCCGGAAGTGTGATACCATGGGCACCTGGGATTATGGTCTGGGCTTATGATCTCACATGCCCATTCCTCAGAACACAGGTTTGTTCTCTGGATGATTTACAGCAGGGGACTCTGGTTTCCAGTCTGGTTGAAAAAAATGAATATTGAATGTCCGTGCCCAGTTCTTAAATACTCGCTTCTCGGTGATGAACCGGTGGTGACTGCCCTTCCGACCCCGCTCGTGGGAGAGGTACATTGTACACTCGTCAGGTCCAAAAGGTTCATAGTAATGATAAGGTACTGATGGGTGACTAGGATCCCTACAGGAAAAAAACAAAAACAAAAACAAAAAACAAGACAACTGATTAAAGCCAATTTTTTCTCATTGACTAACTCAAGCAAGGTGTTACCTTTAATACACTGATAAGCACAATTCTTATTTTCCTAGTCAAATGGTTTTTTTCTGATGTTTATTCAGTAAGCAAGTGGAGAAGAATTTAGGTATGAAATAAATACAATGACCACCATTATTAAGTAGAACTTAAAAATGTTCTTAGGTCGTTCAGTCTTCCAAGATTTAGGCACTACATCTTTGTAGTCACAGCTGTCCTGCTTTCTCTCTTGGTCCCATTCCAGGGACTCAGTATGAACAGCAATAGAGACGTTTATAAAACAGAATCTGATTACTTCCCACAGGATCATCAAACCCTCTGCAGACTTCTAGGTAAGGGAGCGCACAGCCTGCAGGGTCTTCTCCATCACCCAGCCGTGTCCATTCTGCCCCGCTGCCAACTCCAAGCTCAAAGCTCATCAGTACCTCACGCCTTTGCCCTTGAGGCGGGCTGCCTATCTAGACCATGGCCATCCCCATGAGTTCACTCCCTCTTATCATTACTCAACTCAAATAAGTCCTCTTTGCAGGCTTTACTGATACCTGCTCCCTTCACGCCATCTCTCTTTCTTTACTGTGTTAAGCTCGATTTGAACTGACTTTATTATTTACTTGGTTATTGTTTCTCACGAGGGCAGAGATTGATTTTATTCCTAGAATGATGCCTACAAAGGGCTCAGTAAATACTGTTTGAGTGGTCGATTGCTGAAAGAACTTTGTATGGAGTTAGCAGGGAACAGCAAGCTTCTAAAGGCATTTTCTCCTCCAGGTTGGAAATCTGTTGATCTTATTTTGATCGCCTGGGAAAAAAAAGGAAGACAGCAAGCAAGATGCCACCATTTCGCTCTCATGGCTCTATCCATACCATGTGCTCAAAGTCTGGAGTTGCCTGGTCCAGAAATCCTAAATCCTCAATCCCTACTGTGTAGCCTGTAAGACCCAGCATGGATTTTGCTTTCGTCTGTCCATCTTGGCCTCAGAGAAGAAACACTGGCTCATCTCTTCAAGGTATTATGCACAGGGCTAACATGGAGGAATTGGGGGCTGCCATTGTAGGGTCACTAAAGAGAACTAATCTCAAACTAGTCTCCATCCTAGACCAGCCATGTCACCTGCCTTTGGAGAAAGTCTAGGTTTCACGGAGACAAACCTGCCTATCTTGAGCCATACTCACCAACTTAGATTGCTGCAGACACTGAAGAGATGAAAGGACCACACAACCCAGCCTCTTGGAGAGCTCAAAGCATTGGGGTCCCTTCCAGCAAGGAGCTGAGTTTCCCTAAGAAACTCCCCAACTGGCTACCTATTTGTTTTCTTCTGAGGAGATCAATACACAAATGGTTTTTAGAGTAGCGGCTTTACTGGGGTCAGGGATCGAAGTCTTTTATCAAGAGAGGTGTCAAGTCTGTGGTTCTGACAACAATAAACCTTTGAGCAGCTTCTTCTCTCAGGTTAAAGTTCTTCCAGGAAGAGAGATTTATTTTTTGTCATGCAGCACCTAAATGGTCCTCACACTGGTGGCTGCTGTCTCAATTAATCTCTCCATCCCTAATGCGCCTGTGTCCAAGGGAAGTATTATCCTACCTAGTTGTGACAGATTTCATTGATTTGCTTACCTTAGAAATTGGAATTCCTTAAGCTTTTAATAGAAGATGTTTTCAACAGAGAAAATGTCTGGTAGGGGAAAATGTAGGTGGGAACTGACCTCCATGAAGAAAAAATAAACAAATAAAAAGGAGTAGAAACCCATGAGAGAAATTTCTGTGTATTTACATGGCATAATTTGGAGAACCATGCTCTACTGCCATGGCACCATCAGGGTTAAGCTTCTATTCCATCTTAAGTCAGGTTTTAAATTTAACTCATCTAAGTTTTGGACATCTTATTGGCATCAATCTGGCTAAAGAAACAATTAGGCTTCTAAAAATATCATGAGATTGATCTGGCACCCAGGAACAGAGGGTAATTGGAACCCAGCTAAAGGATGCTGTGGGATCAATTTCCTTGCTTGGAAGACCATCTCTCTGGAGGAGTCTTATCTGACTCCACATTGATCACCTAGCAAGAGAATTAAATTCACATCTTTGGGTATTTTGATTCCAGAGGTATCGAGATGGGCCATCTGCATGAGGAAGAGCTATCCTTAGTAGCAGAGAAGAGCTCTGTGTGGCTTGGAAGGCAGAACGCTCTGAGCGTTCTCAGCTGGAGCCACACCCCTGTTACAAAGCCCTTTACGGCTTAAAGTTTGCATTCACCAGGCCTCCTCTCAGACCTCACTTCCTTAAGGCAGCTGCTGCTCCCTTCCCCTGCCTGGCCACAGTGAATAGGATCCTGAACACCAGCTAATGCTCCATCCGCAGAGGCTGCTGGATGAGGAAAGGTTCTGGGGCTGGAGTTCGCAGAGAAGTTCAAGGAGAAACCTGGGCAGTGATGACCACAGAGCCAGTTCTGGGGCTGGCTGCAGCCTGCCCTCTGCACTGGGAAGCCCTATGGGCATGAGCCCTGCAGGGTGGTGTGGAGAAGGATCATTCTTTTTTATTGTAGGGGAAGCAGAGGGAGAGTGAAGGAATCAACATTTAGTGTACTAAAGAAATGGTATTGCTGGTGGGTATGTTGCTTGCGTAGACTCTGCTTCTCTGCTTTAAGTTTGGGCTCAGGCACAACCTTTTATTTATTATTTATGCTCTATTACTGAGCTACCTCTCCCCACCTCTTTTTGTTTTTCTTTTGCAGTACTAAGAATTGAACCCAAAACCTCACACATGCTAAGTAAATGGTTTATTGCTAAGCTATAGCTGTAGCCCTTATCTTTTATTTTGTGGCCAAGTCTTTCCAGGTTGCCCAGACAGTCTGTGAATTTTCAATCCTCCTCAGCTCTGGAGTAGTTGGGTTACAGCCATGCACCACCCTGGGACCAGCATGGTGTTTTTCAAAAGTAGGTTTAAGCCTCAAAATGAATAAGGGTACTACTGGATAATAAAACTCAGAAAATGAAATAAATGTCCACATGGCTCTGATGATTGCCCTAAGGACCAAGGGAGAAATATCAGGCATTTCACAATGGCTGATCCATCCGATATCACCTTGAATGAATGATCTAGGTTAGTCCAGCCCATGATAAGACATTACGGCTGCGTGGGGTGGTGCATGCCCGTAATCCTAGCACTTGGGAAGCTGAGGCAGGAGGAACACCATGAGTTTGGATTATATAGTGAGTTCAAGACTAATCTCAACTATACAGTAATACCCTGTGTTAAATAAACCAACCAAAACGATACCAGCTACCTCTGGACAGGAAGTCTAGAAAATAACTCGTTCCTTCTATGGAATTTTTCCTGGGAATAAATGTATGACTGCAATCTAATCACAGGGAAAATGTCAGACATACCCAAAGTTACAGAATACCCAACCACTACTCTTCAAAGGCATTAATCTTCAAGGAAATACCTGAAGAAACTGAAGAAAATAATAAATCTAAAAAGACCTCGGAATAGGTCTTGGAAGGCATAAAGGTTGTCAACTGAGAAACTGATAAAATTTCAATAAAGACTACTTGAGCAGATAGTGATGTTAATTTGTTGGTTTCATAACTGGACCTTAGGTATGTGAAATGCCAGCACTTGAGCAATCTTGTAAATGGTATATAGACTGTCTGCACTACTTTTCCAACGTTTTTAAAAATAAATTTAAGAGGATTTCAAATCAAAAGTTGATATAGCAATAGCATGGATTTTATTATGTAGGGAATAAACTGCAAAAGGCGCTCCTCAATAGGTTCTGTACTGCAGCCAGGTCTTTAAAGGCTGAGTAGGTAAGTGCCTGCTCAGCCATACTGTGGAAGTCCCAGGGAACTTAACTCAGCCGCACCGTGGAAGTTCCCCAGCCAGCTCCGCCAGCCCCGAGGGGAGGTGGGGCTGACCCTGCGTGAGAGGTGAGCATGGCAGCAGGCAGAGTCTGGTACCTGGCACCGGGCACACACCTCTCTCGTGACCCACTCTCGGGGCTATAGCTACCGCCCAGCGCATGGAGCGGCGCTCGCACCCCACACATACTAACGTCATGATCTCTCACAGCGCCCCTCTAAGAGGCGTACTGTCCTTACGCCTGGTTTAGAGATGAGAAATTCGTGGCCAGAGAAACTGAAGTTTCAGCACCGAGATTTGGACCCAAAGCTTTTTAAAGAGAGAGGCTCTGTGTCTCAGAGAACTTCGGTTCTCTCAGTGGGGGCCTCTGTCCTAAGAACCTGGCCTCGCTGGGACGCGCAGCATCTGTGTGGGGCAGCCTGTCCTCGCTGCCTTCGGACAGGCCCCCTGAGCCCTACGTGTGCCGCCTGCTCTGCGCAGCTGGCCAGAGTGTGAAGCGGTGACCTCAGGCTCGCTCAGAGTCCTGCTCACCAGGATCAACGCACCGGAGCCTTGCAGTGTTCTGTCGTGAGCCTTGCGAAGCTGTGCTGTAGAAGGGGCACACCTCAGAGTAGCGGACAAACAAAGGTGGATGCTTCCAGTTTTAGATTCTGATGAGGTGCAGATGCTGCCTCTAGGTGTGGCACCCCGGCAGGTAGAAACGACAGAGGCAGGAAGTTCCTCTTTCCTCTCACCCATCTCTGAAACAAGTCACTAAAGAATTCTTGACCTTTCTCTAAAGTAAATTTTAAAATCTTCATTCTAGGCGGGGAACATCCTTATCCCAAGACACAGAGAGGTCAAGAAGAACTCAAACCAACAGGCCTTGCTGAGTCTGTTCCTCTGTCCCATTTATCATCATTTGACCACTACCTTTGTGCAAAAAGTCTTTTCAGAAAGGATTAGGTCTAGGGTGAGAGATACTGGGAGTAAGGGTGTGTGATACCTAAATGGTTCTGGGTTTGGATAAGGGAAACCCTACTTTGGTGTGGGCGGCACCAATCAACAGGCCTTTAGCCTGGCTTTGCTGCCTCCTGCCTGCTCTGCCATGGACTGTTTCTCGTGTGTGTGTGTGTGTGTGTGTGTGTGTGTGTGTGTGTGTGTGTCCTCTGCCATGGAGCCAACTAACTATGGACTAAAACCTACATACTGTGAGCCAAAAAAACCCTTTTCTCCTTTAACTTGAAGGTATCACATACTTTGTCCCAGCAATGAGAATAGTAACTAAGACAAGGAGCACCTGCTAGTTTGACCTTGTTCACTGGATTTGGGGATGATCTGCCCAAAGGCCACAAACGCCCCAAAGAGAGAATACTACCTTTGTCCTTTTTTAGAGCTCTCATCCCTTAAAGCATTCTATGCCAAGCATGCTTGGCATAGAGCTGGCGTTCAGGCAATGTTTGCAGAACAGAGTTAAATTAATGGCTGTCAAGGCTGTTCTACAGTTGGTTTGCAACAGAGATCTTTGGGGGACACTGCGAAAACTTCAGAAGAAAACGCTCTTACAAAAGTCCCTAAATATTTGCTTTAGAGCTAAACGACCTACCCAAGCACCTCTATTCTGCTGGCTCACTTCTCAATTTTGGATCTTCTTTAGAAAGACTCCAGCTGCACACTTTGGAAGCCTGTGGCATTAACACTTGCCTGTCTAGGGTGCACGGAGCATCAAGAACCTGCAACTGCTCAGCTCTGATGAGATGAGGAGCCGCGTGGGTCCACAGAACCCCACCCTGCCTCCCAGTTCAGTGTCCTCAGAGGGCGCCATAGCATCTCAGATTGGATCACTGGTACCCACGGGAGACAGAGGTAATGAAAAATCCCTAATGACTGGGAAATGTTGGTCAAAGCATGGAAAAGTTGAAAGAAACAATAAGCTTCCAGGAAGAAATACCACAATATATTTTAGTTCTGCTTCCTCAAACAGAAGCCCCCGGGTAGCCTTAGCATCCCACGCTGCCTTCTGTGTGTGCTGGGTCTGTACAATGCTCTGCTGCCATGGAGGAACTTCTCCTGTTACCTATACCAGTGGCTTTATTAACGCTCAGCAGCTAATAATTCTAGCAGCATCAACACTCCGGTATTCATGATACCTTTGAGATGTCCTTCACATTCTGGATGCGATATTAATTTAGTTCCAAGACAGTGATCACTCTGAATCATTACCCTGCTAATTAATACTCAAGAAATGATGGGTAACAGAGAGTTGTAAACTCAGTTAAGTGCTAAGTATAACCGGAAAAAAGACTACCAGGTAGAATTTAGATGCATGGTCCAAATTATCGCAATAATTTACAATGGAAAAAGAGATTAAAAATACTCACCATAACTTAGTTTAGAAAGCAATGATAACACATCTTTTCAGTGCAATTTATAGTCCATCCAGAAAGAAAAGATTTGGCTTCCTGTGTGCATATGGCATGATTTAAGGGTCTACTGTCTTGAGAATAATATATTTTGATGCTGTCTCTGGTGTAACGTGACATTAATTTTCTCCAGCTTTCTGAACACTGATGAGCATGAAGTCTGGTGAGTGTGGAAAGGCAGGGGCTGGCGTCTGAGCTCCCCTGTGAGAGCAGAATGACGGGCCTGGCTGAGAACGAACCGGCATGGCCCCCACTGGCTTGGCCCCCCTTTGAAACCGAATTTGGCATTTGCTGATTATACTTTCCATTCACCTGGCATGTTATGGGGGCAATCAATGCTCTGAATCAATCTCTTAAATGCTCTAAGCAAGCTGTGTGCTGATTCCTGAACCAATCTGTACTGAACATGAGCTATGTTCTAGACATAGCGGCAAATGCTGAAGACACAGATGGGAGGCAGCAGCAGCAGGACCCCAAGTTTGCGCGCAGCCTGAGTGACTTTGTGACTTAGTGAGATACTGACTTAAAATGAAAAATAAAGACAGGACCAAGGATGTAACTCAGTGTGAAGGCTGTGGGTTCAATCCTCAGCCTTGGGGAATAAAGGAAGGAAGAGAGGGAGGGAGGGAGGGAGGGACGGTGGGAGGGAGTAAAGAGGAAAAAATCAAAGAAAAAGAAGAACCAGCAGCACCCAGCCAGATGAAGACAGCAGGGGCTAGGGGACAGGAGGCCATCTTTAACAAGATTTTTAGAATGGCTAAGAGAAAGCAGGGTGGATGGAGAAGATGTGGCTGCCCTACGCGGCAGCCCAAGGCCGGAGGCCTCATGTGCACAGCATGGAGCGTGACTCCGATCTGCAGCTGTGGGGAGCCAGCTGTGAGGCTGTGGAATGGTGCAGCCAGGGCTGAGGTACCTTCAGCTGCCTGGTGGTGTCTGGGAGGGGGAAGAGCAGAGGTGGGGACCCAGCAGGCAGGGGCCGTGGCAGTAGCAAAATTGAGAAGAAGAGGTTGCTTCCTGTTTGGGTGACATTTAGTCAGTGTCTTATTCCCTCAGGTTTTGAATTTGTCCCTCATGAGCCACTGTTACAGATTATAGCAGATGTGCTCAAAATACATGGAGAACGTTTACATTTAAAAATTATTACAAGGCCAGGTAGGCATCTCGGCAGTTGAAGTGCCTGCCTAACAAGTACGAGGACAGGGTTCTATCCCTGGTACCACAGGCTGAGCCAAAAAACCGGGCATAGTGGCACACACCCATAATCCCAGCCCTGGGGAGGCTAAGACAGGAGTATCACTATGAGTCTGAGCTGTGTAGTGAGACCCTGTTTCAAATAAATAAAATTTTAAAAACTTATTACACTAAAAGATGTACCGTCACTAATGTCCCTTCCAGCACTCCCCCTTGCTTGAACACGCCTATCCCATTGTTCTGAAGCAGTTCTGGAAGTCCTCTGTGGGAATCTTGCGAGCTGTGATGATACGCACCAAAGAGACTGCTGCTGCTGGCTGCCACTGACGGGTAAGGCAGGCTCCTAAGAACCCCACAGCACGTCCTCACCGGCCTTCTTCTCCCAACCTGGCCCTGTGCTGCTTCAGGCTCTTTCCCAAAGTGAAGATGACCAAGAAAGGTCAATGTTTCGGCTCAAGACTTTAAGGCAGCCACAACCCAATTAAAGACACTCGTGAAAGAGGATTCCCAGGACTGCTCCGGAAGGTGGCGAGGTGCTGGGATAAGCATGTTTGCAGCAAGGGAGAGGACTCTAAAGATTAGTGCAATGCATCTTTCACTGTAACACATTTTGAAATAAAAAATTAAATTTATTGAAAAGAAATCATACGCCATGATATGCAACCATCACAGCGGGTCGGCTTTTGATGAGGGGGCCAGGTCTCCTGTCTTCTTGGTTCCTTATGCAGGAACATAAAGACTATTCCAAGTCCATTGTGGAAGCTGATGGTGGCTGTCTCAACAAACCTCCGGGACTCAGACGCCCTGCAGGCAGAGAGCGAGCATTTCCTCCACAGGCACCTGTGTGGCCTGTCCCCTATGCCTGAACTGTGATCAGGTGGGGCTGAGGCAGCGTCAGGCAGGGACCCTGCCTCATTCATCCCTGATCACCTTGCTAGCGCCTTGGATGAGTAGTTCAATAAACGAGTCTCTGATTCATCCAGTGGATGGCTTCTTTGGAGGGTCCTCATTGTTCCTTAAGGCGTGCAGCAGTTGATTTGCGAAACATGAACAACTAGCCTTCCTTTTTCTGGCTGAGATCTGGCTGCCTGTGGCTACACTCGGTGAGAGACCAGGAACCTTCTGGAAGCTACAGAATGGCTGGTACAGTGCAGGTAGCCTGTGTGATGTTCTGCAAGGACCACGGGCTGTGTGGAGTGATTTTCACAGAGAAGCCCTTTCATGTCCCTCCCTCGCCGCCCCGCCCAGTCCCCTCTCACTCTGGGTGTCTTCATCAAATGGGCTGACAGATCTCTGCATGGCAGGTCAGTGAGTTCCTGCGCCTGGAAGCTCACTTCAGGCTCACCCCATCCTATGGCTGGGTAAGTCCACCTCATCCCATCCTGCTGAAACCACCCTGGGAACACTGGAGGCCACTCTAGCTGTCAGCGCCAGTTTACAGATGTGGAAGCTAAGACTCCTGAGGCGTAGTCCTTGAGTAACCTGCCCAAGGTCACCGAGAGTCAGTGAGGCCAAATGACTTTCTAAACGTCAAACACATAATCCTTTGAGGCAAAAACGCTTTTTTCTCCTGACCTACAGCCCTCAAGAGACAATGGAGGGTAGGGTCATTACCCAGTTGGTCTAGGTGAAGCGCCTGTTGCATTCTGGGACAGTAAACACCTGTCCTGTGCCCTAGGGCTCCGACATGCGACTCAAGCACGTGGCAGTCTCTGGCCTCACTGAGGTCCCATTCCTATGGGCTCGGCTTGCTTTGGCCTGCATTCCCACACAACCACCACTAGCAGCTGTGGGTCCCTGGGGTCTGCCCGCCTTAAGTCCCAGAGCCCTGGACACATGCACTGTGATTTCTGTCCTTAACACTTCTCAGTTAATTGCAAAATGATGAAAACAAGGCTGGATGGTTAGATTAGTAACAAGGCTAACTTACAAGTTGGCTTTTCATGCTCTGACGCACATGTCTGTGAAAACAACAGTTTTTTTTAAAAATAATTTTCAGACATTTTATTTTATTTATTTATTTATTTTAATAGCTGGCTCAGCCTGCCCTGGGGGTGGGGCTGGCGCAGCATGTGGTTCCAGGGATCAAACTGTAGTCCCTGCAGTTGCCTAAGCTTTTTTAAGTAGGCGCTTTAGACCACTGAACCATCTTGCCGGCCCCAACAGTATTGTTTGTATAATGCTTACTAGAGGACTGGAAAAGCTGCCTTTTTTAGAAGTTTTTTTTTTTTTTGGCTGGCTCAGGCTGCCTTAAGGGTGGGTCTGGGGATTGAACCACCATCCCCTGTGCTTCACTGGGATTGGCCACATAGGTGCTTAAACCACTGAGCTAACCTGCATACCCCTGTGCTACCATTTAAAAAAAAATCATTTATATATTTATGTATTTATTTATTTATTCATTTGGTACAGGGTCTTGCTACGCAGCTTGGACTTGTAGTGATCCTCCTGTCTCAGCCTCTCAAGTGCTGGGATTATAAGCATGTACCACCACCCCTAGTTTTGGTGGTAGCTTGGCACCTGGGGCTGACAGGGCATGTGGTACTGGGGATCGAACCTGGATCCTTGCACTTGCCAGGTAGGCACTTAGACCACTGAGCTATCTCCCCAGCCCCAAAAGCTGCTTTTTAAAATAGTCACATAGTGAGTGGCTCTGCCATGGTCCTTATTGTTTTGGTGTGGGTAAGGCTTACCCTAAGCCTCTAAGAGGGAAGGGCTGGTTTTTATTCTCTGAGTCTCAGCCCCCAAAATTCTTGGTATTTTTCAGAGTAACTCTAAAATAATGCTTCAAGTCATTTCAATTGTTTTATATTTACTATAGTCACATAGTAGCAACATCAGTGATACTAAATAACCATTCCTGCGCATGAACTGCGCGCCGCGCACTGGGTCAGGTATTCCACACCCTCTACCTCATTTACCCCTACTGCAACCTGCTCGCCCTTCCTCTTGTTTTCTTATCCTCATTCAACCGATGAGAAAATCAAGGCTCAGGGTCCCACGGTTAGCAACTGTTGTCTGTGGTTCAGTCAACAGGGCCTGGAAATGGGGACAAGAGGGACTAAGAGATCCGTATGCGGTGCTCCCGTCTTCTCCTTGGCTTCCCACACAGTTCTAAGAACACAGAGTATGGAGGTCTGCCGGGCCCCGAGGCTGCCTGTCCAGGGGACACCCAGCTTGGGCCCACGGATCTCCAGGCATAGGGATCCTGTTTTGGGAGGGGGGACCCCTTGGAGGACTTCTTGCTGAAAGCATCTTGTACAGACAACTACTGAACCTTGCCAGTGGCAGCTGACAAGCAGAAACCCAGAACTGGGGCACCAGATGGCACAGGGCATTATCTTAATTTCCTTGTTAGTACCACTCTATAAATACTTTCCATCCTACTGTATGGGAGTCATGATGAACTAAGTCTGAATAAGAGAAATGACAGGTGAACTC
>PVKN010034078.1:0-11903 GCA_004027915.1 Capromys pilorides
TGAAAAGGGAATAGATTGTTCTTGACTGTAGAATATCCAAATTCAAATTGGGGCTGAAATGGGAATGGAGAAGAAGATATTCAGTGAGGCTTCTTAGAGAAAGATGCTAGTATGCTGAGAGCCTCTGGAACATTTGCACACACAGAGAAGCAATGGATGTGTCTCATTCCCCCTATACTACTAGTGGGTTTGATCTGCATTGTTTTCAGTTTGGGGATACAATGGACCAGCCTGGCCTGGGAAACCCAAAGGGCCACCAGGTGGCCTTGACCTTATAGAGAGGAGTCTGGTCTGAACAAGTGGGTGTAGGACAAAGGATGCAGGCAGCCCATGATGTATGGTGGGTATGAACTTGGATGCTGCCCCACATCATTGGTGGGGGAACAGCTGCTGCTGGAAGAAGCAAAGATGTTGCTAGATTTCCAGGAACCCAGAAAGTATAATCAACCAGTAGGACTTAGAAGCATCAACTCTTATCTGGATCCACAGGTAACAGAGCCCAGTGATAATGGTGAATAGGAATTCTCTGAAGAAGCCTGAGCTATAATATTGTCCAAGCTCTTCTTCAATCCCCCCTCCTTCCCTCTTTTCCTCCTCCTCTACTGTAGGAAGGGGCATGAGAATCAGAGAGTATAGCCAGTAGGTTAAGGGGGAAGAAAGAAAAGAGAACCAATCCAGCAGCTCCCATTCTCTATAGCTGACCTCAGCCAGAAGCAAGAAGAGGTCTCAATTCACAATCGAGTTCAGAGTGTTTATTTTCTACAGGATTTGAATATTTAACTTCAGAAAGGAGATTATATTTCATGACCTCTCTTTTAGTTACTATTCTCTCATTGCTGGGACAAATACTCAACACACAGGCTTAGGGAAGGAAAAGTTTATTTAGCTCACAGTTACTGGAAATTTCATAATTTAAAGCAGCCTGAATTACATAGCAAGACCTCAAGACTATGCCACCATGTCCAGAATGATTTTCTCCATATCTCTGAGAGACTGCTGCCTAGGATGAGGGGACTTTTGACAGCGTGTACTGTCAGTTTAACAATTTGCACCTCTCTTGGCCCTGCCCCCTCAAGCCCCACCCTGGTCCTTTGGCCCTGCCCCTCAAGCCCCATGCTTGACAGCCCCATGATTTACATGAGACTTTGGGGAGACAACCAGATACAAACCATAACATTCCCCCGAAGCCTCATGCATATATCCCTTTCTGCAGAAGGCATTTTAGTCCATCTCTAAGAGTTGCCAAAGTCCCAACAGTTTCAGCATTGCTGAAAAGTCCAAGTCCCAAGTTTCTCCAAGACACAAAACAAACTCTCAACTGTGAGCACCTATACAAATGAAAAATTACATACACTGAACATTCAAAGGCACAAGATAAACATTGTCATTCCAAAAGATATACACAGGAGGATACAAACCACTGGGGTCAAAACCAGTCCAAAATTCAGTAGGACAAACATTAAGTCCTATAGCTCCATGTGAAACATTCAAACTAATCTGTGGCAAATCATGAGCTCCATGTGGCTCCACCCCTATGGTATTCTTCGTGGTAGCTCCCATAGCTTCTCTCTTAGGCCAGCTATGCTCCCTCTGTGCAGTTTTCTTAGATGATCCATGTTCCTGGCTTTTCCAAACTTCTGGGGTTTCCGCTGAGTAGGATTCTTACTCACAGCTTCTCACATCGCCCTCCCTGGGGCACACTCTTATCCTCCCAGGCCTTCTTCTGAAATTGAGGTGAAAGCCTTCTTAAACTCAGAACACCTGCATTTTTCATGCACCTAAAACCAATGTCATGTGGATAATGCCAAGGGATGCTGCCAGCTGGAGCAGTAGCCAGGCTTCCTTCTCTCTTAGCTGTAGGGGTCAAGTGCCTGGATTTCTGAACACTCTGACCCTGATTTCAAGAAACAAATTCTCTATGCCAGCACCATTCTGTAGTCTGATGTGGCCACCACCTCCATTCTGGAACCTGGTGTGGCCGCTGCCTCCATTCTGGAACATGGGGCTCTGCGGCTTTCTTCTAAAGACAAAGTCCCCCACCCTTGTGCTTTTGAAGCTGCAAAGGGCGAGAACCTGCCACCTCCTGTGATGCCCTCATATCTTTTCTATTCTCTTGTTCCTCCTAGGCAATGGAGATCTTAGGTCCATCTTTACAATCCACAGCTTCATGGTGCTTTCTTTCCGGCCAAACTCACCATAATTTAATTCATTCTTCTGGGCTCTTTGCTCTTCATTCTCAACATACATTTGACTAAGAGCCCCCAGCAATGACCAAGCCACTCTCCCAATATTCAACTGCTTTGAGATTTTCTTTGAAAGATTAGTTAGCCCTACATGTTTCATCTTAGTCTCAGGCAAAGTTTCTGGACACAGGCAAAATTCAGACAGACTTTGGGCCAAGCCAAAATATAAATGATCTGGAATCCAACAGCCAATGCAGTCCTTCTTTCCAGCAGAAACCTCCCCAGCCTGGTCTTTACAGGTTGTCTTTCTATCAATCTTCTGGTCTGAGCTCTGACCAGAACCTCCCATACAGAAGTGTCAAAACTGTTCCAATGCTTTGCTCATAGGCAACATCTCCAAACCTTTCCTGTTTCTTCCCATGAGCTATTCCCAAAAGCTTGTAATCCACATGTGGGGTCAGCAATGACCCCACTCCTCTGATACCAAATTCTGTTTTAGTTACTATTCTCTTGTTGCTGGGACAAATATCCAACACACAAGCTTAGGGAAGGAAAGGTTTATTTAGCTCATAGTTACTGGAGGTTTCATAATTTAAAGCAGCCTGAATTACATAGCAAAACCTTGAGACTATGCCACCATGTCCAGAATGATTCTCTCCATACCTCCGAGAGACTGCTGCCCGGTTGGGTGGGTGGGGGGGACCTCTGACAGTGCGTATTGTCAGTTTAACTATTCGCACTGCTCTTGGCCCTGCCCCATCAAGCCCTGCCCTGGTCCTTTGGCCCTGCCCCTCAATCTGTGCGCTTGATAGCCCCATGATTTATATGAGGCTTTATGGGGACAACTAATGCAAACCATAACAACCTCAGTGACCACATGGTTCATTTTTAGCTCAGAGGGACTTGAACAGTCAGAAGGCCTGACAGAGTCTCCTTCAGGGCCAGGGAAGAGCCAGTAGTGCATGTTCTGAAGCTGGACTGTGGTGACACATGTTTGTAGTTCCAGAACTTGGGAGGCTGAGGCAGCAGGATCAGTGTGAGTTCGAGACCAGCCTGGATTACAAAAATTGAGCTCAAGGCCAGCCTGAACTGCATAGTAAGGCCCTGTCTCAAAAAGACAAAAAAAAAAGAAAAAGAAAAAAAAAAAAAAGATCATGAAGACCACACAAAGCTTCTGTGTGACCCAGCATGGTGTAACAGGCACACAGGCAAGTCCAAGCCTGCCCCTGCCCTAGGGCTGGGTCTCAGAAGGTGGAGAGTCCACCGAGGGCAGGCTTAGGTACAGAGTGCCTACATGAAGGGGCCCTACTAAGGCGTCAGGGACAGGAAGCCAGGCTCACTGTTTAGCACCCGGGAGTCTGGGAGTGAGAGTGATGCCAGTGGACCATCTCCTGGCAGGAAGGGGCCTGGCAGAGCCAGCACAGCAGTCTGCCGGCTTCTGTGTCCTGCCAAGGAGAATGCAGGGCTCCTCCCTCAGATAACCCTGACAGACATGGAGGAAATTGAGTTCAGTGATGCAGTCTTGGTGCACCAGGCTCAAGGAAGGAAGGCGAGTTCAGAACCAGGATCAAAGAAAGATGCAGTTCACAGCACCAAGTGAACACGAAGGAGTGCGTCATAGCTGCCCTCACTCAGTTGAGAGTGCAGGAGCACTTTAGAAGAAAGGCACAGTACAAAGTAATATTATTATCATCTTAATTATAATTAGAACCTACAAGTCAAGTCTTGAAAGACATTTATAGCACACCCTTAGCTGTTTAGGTCAGCTTCCCAGAAAGGGAAAAAAATAGACCAAGGCGTTTTTCATTTAGGCAAGAAATAGGTCTGTGTGTCAGAGCTGCTACATGGAGCACCCTTATTTTAAGGATTTCCTCTGGGGCTCAGGTATATTAACATACTAGCTAGAATCCAAAAGCTCAACATGGTAGAAAATAGTCCTTTTTTCAGTTTTGGAGGGCTTCAGGCCAATTGGGCACTTCTACCCACTATGAAGTAATGAGACTGGTAAAATAGCTGGTAAATTATCTGTGACTCAGAGCTGCTGAGAGATGAGTCTGCAAAGCGAAGCAGAAGGAAAGGATGCCGAACAAATATCAGGGAGAACCCTAGCCTGGGCTTAGGGTCCTAGTTAGGATCATTAAACCTCACTGACGTTTTCCTTCTCATTTTCCACCCCTCTTGGGGGGCAGCAGGCTGCCAGTGGGGCTGCTGGGGAAATGCTGCTCCGTATTTGGCTGTTTTGGACAGCTCCAGAAAAACTCCAAGAGAGCAGGTCAGGACTGATGGTTGTAATCAAGTCACTGCCTTGGAATCCAGTTGCTCGTGCCGCCTCTGTGGATGACCCAGAACTGGCTGTGATAGGCAGAGCCTCCGAACTAGAGCATCATAGACGTAGGGGAAGAGTCACTGCTCCATGTGGTGCAGCTTGGTTAGCAGGCTTTTTCACAGATAAGTGTTTCATGACAACTTACGAAAAACTGGTTTTGAAAAGATCTATGTACCTGTGTTGTAGTTGATGAGGACTTAGGAAGATGCAACCAGGGTTTACTTTTGTCCCACCTCCTATTTCCAACATTTAGGTTCCCAAGTTCTTTTGGCTTCCCATGAACTTGTTGTGCCTAGTATTGTCCCATCTCATACACAGAGTCCTCTCTGTCTCTCTATGTCTGTGTCTGCCTCTGTCTCTATCTCTGTCTCTCTCTTTCTCTCTCCTTTCTTCTTTCTCTGCTCTTTAGAGCCTTTTGGTTTAGCTTTTGTTTTTTGGCATAGGACATTATTTTGTAGTCCATTTTTACCTGGAATTTGTGATAATCCTCCTGTGTGCTGGGATGACAAGTGTTCCACTACACCAGATGTGAATCCATTTCTTTGTTCCCTTTATCTTCTCTACTCAGTTCTTACATTCTAAACTTACTTTGTTAATTTCATTCTTTGTCTGTTCTGATAGTTTGAAGATCAGCAATGGGGCTTGGGGAGATAGCTCAGCAGTTTAAGCTCCTGCCTGGCAAGTGCAAGGTCCTGAGTTCAATCCCCAGTACAAAAAAAAAAAAATCTGCAATGAAAAACAGCAATGATGGATTCATGTATTCCCTCCCCCAGATAACACTCTACCCCACCAGGAGCTTCATGGATGGCTGCTTTCATCTAAAAAGAGGCTAGTAGGCTTGTCTGAGGCATTGTTTAGCTCATTTGGTAAGACAATGATGTAGGGCATCTCTTAACAGTACTGGGGAAACACAGAACAGCAACAAGACATTCCCTCCCCCCAAAATTGCTGTGGGATTTTTGGCTCTTCTCTTTACTCAGAGATAAGTTTTCTGTAAGATTCTAATCCCAAGGTTTGTCATGACTCACATTAAAACAAACACATTTTAATTATCCCCCTCTAAGTGCTATAGCAGTTTTTCCCTGTTAGGGAAGAAACCTCAAGTCCATTCCAAAAATTTTTGGAAAAGGAAACTCTAATGTTTCCAATGATCACTATGTATTTTCCACCCACAGAAGTACTTTATTGAAGCAAAGAGCGTTATGTTACACCTTCTGAGTAATTCTATGCAAAAATGTACAATATCAAGAGAATGTAGTTATTCAGAACAAATCGGAGCAAGTCACACAACCCCTTATCTGTTTCTCCACAGGCGTGATCCTTGGGTTCAGAGCCAAGTGTCAGCTCCTCCTGTTAAAATGTTCTCAATTTGGTCTCCGCCAGCAGTGAAGACGGCAGTGAGAATGTGTGAATTCTTGTTGTAAACTGGCTAGACCCACATTTTGTAAATGTCATGTCTTGAGATCTTGTTTATCTGAGAAGCCACATTTCACCAGCAGCGCTGATCTGGGCTGATGATGTCGTAGACATTTCAAATTGAGCAGGAAGTAGCTCTGCTGAGGACTTCTTGCTAGGCAACCGTGCTGTATCCAATTCTTTTGTAGGAAGCATTTAAGGGCCAAGTTAAATGCTCACATCACTCTATAAGTACTAGGCAATGAAAATCAAGCTCATTCTATTTTAACAATGGTGTAAAATGGCTCAGTGGGCACTAAAATGTAGAACTGAAAATACATTACATGTTTAAAATATGGGTGCTTATGTAGTACAATGACAACCCAAGACACCCCCCCCCCCGAAATTAATAGTAGCTTCCAAAGTTATTTTGATCATGCAAAATCAGTATCAGATAAACCCCATATTAATATTTCTAAGATAAGAGATACGGCCCTAACGTGGAAGAGATTGCCTTCTCTCAGAATCATTAGATATATATTTTACTTGGCAGGGTTTTCAATAAGAGTGATCTAGATCACTACTCCCTTATAATGAAGTAACCAAAGAAAAGACATGGAGAACTGCACTTCATGCAATCCTCAGTCACATACTCTGCTATTTTCAAATGAATTTCATTAAGGTTTATACTGAGTACAACTGCCATATGTGCATGTTTAAATAAAATATAGTTTTCCTATTAAGTTCAAGATGTAGAGAAAATGTGTGGTGTTGTATGGCAGACAGTGAATAAGACAAATTAACTACATGTTCAGTAAAGTTAGAGTTAGGGTTGAAAATGACCAGTTACTGTCAAAATTATGATATCTTCTCTTTTGCCAGGAATCTAAACTACTAAAAATATCAAGAAGGCAGAATGCCTTGGAAACATTCACCTTTCATGGTTGTGTTGATGTAACTTATAATTACGTTGATAAAGAGGTGTATATAACTAACAAAGATAAAATCTTCTGAGCTGCCTCTTATTTCCACATAGTTTCACCCCAGGCTGTTGGCCAACAATAATGATTATTATTCCCAACCAAGTGTTCCTTTTCCAATAGATCCCAACTTCCACTCTGTAACTTAACCAGACTAGACATGTGAAAGGACCATGTACAGGGAGTTATAGAAATGTTGTCACCTTTCTGTCACCCCAGGTACAGCTCCTAAACCTCTAACACTTGAGCAAATGTAAGCAGAGCACATACATGGACACTGAGCACAAGTGTTGCTATTAGCCGAAATAGCAGCAAACACCTTTCAGCAAGTGTTACTTGGCCTGCCTCAGGGGCTGGTGAGAGCACCAGGCATTGGCCCACTGTGTCTCCAATCCCTCTGATCAATTACAAAGTTTCTCACTCTTTCTCACAACAGCCTACTCCAGATGTAAGAGAAGCAGCTCTCCATGGATCTGGGCCAAACTAGAGAACCTACAGAGGAAACATTTGATTCTCTTCCCAGCTTGTCATGCTTCTGGGAGCTAGCCAGGAAGAAAGATGGTGCCGTGGGGAACTGCAAACCCACGTGACAGGCCACACAAATTTCTGGGTGACGCTTTTCTCTAAGATTCAAGGGGAGTGGCAGGAATCCATATCCCCCATGTGGTAGAAGCCCACATACCCTTTCCCACTGTGTCTTGGGGACTCTTAGTGAGCTTACTCATCTTCTAGTTCCTCTTGTTCAGACTTTTTTGCTGCCTCCCTGTGTGGGAGCTCCATGCCCTTGAGCTAACTCTGTATTGCCTACAGGACTGCTCTATGTTCTGCATTGCTTTGTCTCATGTTGGACAAGATCCTCATTCGTTCATTTGCTCCAAACCACTGTTTACAGGCTGGAGTATGCAGCAGCATTTGGAGCAAAGGAATTGCTATAGCACAGCACAGAGACAATAGATGCCACATTTGAGAGAAACCCATCAGTTATGGCTGCTGTGGGGAGATTCCTGCTGGCCTATCACTCCTTTGACCTAGCTTGATTCCATTTCCTCAGGTTCCTCCTCCCTTTTGTAGGTGCCAGTCATGTCCTCCAAATCTTGATTTCTTTTCCATGTTTAGCATCTTGTTCTCCAACACTAAACTTTCCAGCCTACCAAGGTGTTTTGCTAAGCAGAGGCCATTTACCCTAGGCCTCTCCCCTTATCCTACATGAAATCCTGACAGATGCCTTGAAGTCACATGATCAAAATCATACTAGGACATTTGTTTTTCCCAGTCTCTGTAGGAGAAAGGAGGAGGCATACTGATGACACCCATAATAAATGGTTTAGATGAAATGAAATTTTAGTTTCTCTCACACATAGACATTTGAGCTACATCTACAAGAAGCCAACTCAAGGGCTCAGGTAAGTCCCTTTAATCTTATTCTGTGTTTCCTAAGGGTTACCTTCATCAACTGCTTCCAGATGGTTTGTGGCTGAATCTCTAGGGAGATCGAAGGGACAAAAGGCTGTGAAGAGAGAATGACTCTTCCTTCAGGTAAAACCTGAAAGTCAGCTATGTCACCTACCCTTACAATGTGGCCAAAAATTATCACATGTCTGCAAGAGATACTGTGAAATATTTATTTTAAGTCACTGCGTGTCTGGTCGAGAATTTGAACCAATATAGAAATGCTCTGTCCCGGACTGGGAGTGAGCTGAGTGGTAGAGCACTTGCTTAGCCTGTGCAAAGCCCGAGGTTCCATTCCCAGCACCACAAAAAAGGAAGTAAGTAAGGGAAAGTAGCATATTAATATAAGTAGTCTTTAATCACAAGAGGCTGTTCAAAAGTAATAAATTTTCATTAAGTTGAATTATATATGATTTTAAACTTATTTAAACTCAGTTCAACTAGCCACATTTTAAGTGCTCCATGACCTCACATTACTCATGGCAATGGCACTGGACAGTGTGGACAGAGAACATTTTCACCACCATAGAAAGTTTGGTTGGGCGGTGCTGCTATCAAAGAGCAAAATATCATTGGGGCATAATTGGTCACTGGCAATGCAAGGATGTATTCTTCCTCTTTCAAGTGAGACTGTCTTGGAGTTGGGGACTTCCTCTAAGTCCACCAGGGCAGTTTGCATGCTGTGGCTGCTCCCTTGCTTGAGAGTGTCCTGCAGCTGATCTCTAGGCAATTATCATGGGTGAAGTACCTCATACACTAACATGCTTGGCACACACTAAACAATCAGTGTTGCTTCCCTCTCCCTGCCTCCAGGTCCCCATACACGCTGACAGTCCCTCCCCTTTCTGGAATATGTAGAGACCTTTGTCAACTTCTTGAAAATGAGCCATAATTAATGGCTCCACATCACAGTGGAGGAACTTCCTGTTCCCTCAGCTCATAGATGTCTGCTTTTGATATAAGAATGATATGGGAACTCCAGATGGCATACTAGAAATATTATAACTCCCAGTTTGTTAGAGATCAGATACACCAAGTTCACATTCTCCCAAATTAAAAAAGAAATGAATTCTAAGGAACAAAGGAGGTTAAGGGTAGGAAATACGTATGGAGAGGGAGGGATACAGCTACTGAGAGGTGGGAGGGGTCCCAAGAGGGCTGTCAATGAGCCCACTGTCTAAAGGGAGTTTTATAGAACAAAATCAAGACATAGACACAAAGTAGGTCAAAGCTATGATCAACCAATAAGGTTACAAGTACAGCCACTTAAGTAATACTGATCCAATGGGGAAGCAAGGATAGCAAGGAATGTGGAAAGAGCCAATAACTGTTGAGGAAAGGGTGAGTCGGAGAGTCTTGGTCACCCACCAAGGTGCCTGAGGTCTATCTAGACTATTTGGCCATATATTACTACCTATCCTTTGGGGAGTCATGTGAGCCTGGTCATTCTGTCTTTATCTGAAGGCCTGACCTTCAACATGTGCACCTGCACGCAAAGGCATAATGTGTTTTTCATCTTTTGTACTGACTCTGTCAAAGGCCTAACCCTGTCTGACTGCCTCTAACATTTCTACCTAATGTCTATAATACTTTGATCCAGTGGAAAGCTGCACAGAGAAAGATGACCTCCCCTCATGTCTTTTAAAGAAGCCAGGGGACAAAAATCTAACTCCTTCACTGTCCTCTAGGCTAACCGAGCTCTCTGCATGCAGGTGCATGAGTCTTGGACAGCATTTGCATGAGCCTCATGGGCCACTGAGTGCTCACAGCAATTCTTTATTCTGAAGAACAGAAGGGCCTTGGGAACCAGACCACTTCTTCTCCTTGACCTTCGCCTTGTAAGAGCCCTCTGGCTTTAGATCCCTGTTCTAGTGGCCAGAAACCTTAATCAAGTAATATTACAGAGCCTCTCTGTCCTCTCCATGTTAAAGAGCAGAGGTGGAAAAAGAAGTCAAGAAGGAAAGGAGGGAGGAAACCACAAGGCTCCACATTAGTCTCTCAAGCCAAGACATCTGTGTTTGGGCTGTTGACCAAGAGAGAGAGAAATCATGGCATTGCTAATTCTTAAACTTAAGTTACACAACTATATGATAATTTCAGACAAGCCATAGATCAGACTGTCTCTCCAGAAAAAAATAAAATATGTATACATATCAAAATGTGCAAACATCTTAAATAGTTCATAGATCTACTGAGTTGAATTGGTTACTGTTTGGCTGACAGTTCCAGTCATTGTGGTTTCTTAGTTTATGAGGGACCATTAGCAGGCTTAGAGTCACCTCCTTTTCTTAAGGAGAAGCACTTAACAGAGGTCTGTCACAAATAGCCCCAGCATGGAGGCTTTATTTTAATTTCTTCATTTTTGGAGATATGAGAAATGCCTTCTCAGATTTATATCCTCGGGTGGAAGGCAGCCATATCACCAAGGTAATATCTAAAGCTTCAAAATCACCTATGAGTGAAAATTACCAATTTGAAAACAGGGAAATTAAAATGCATGAGAAAGGAGAATACATAGGGCTCAAGCACCTAAACTTACAGAGGATAAAATTCTTCTTTCGAAATCACCATGAAGAGGAGAGGGCTTTGCTGTGTTTTGACAGAATGAGATGATTGCATGGTTGATGAGAGGCTTCCTAAGGCTTCTTGGCTCAGGTGCTGGGCAGGAAGAATGAGGCCAGCGAGGCACCACAGAGCAGCCCACAAATGTGGTGACCATATTATGATGCTTGAGCTGTGTCACCGTGGTCTGCCATCAGTGACATTTTTAGCTTTTTTTTTTTTTGCTTTGTCCAGAGTTGTAGTTCCTGGGGCAACTGGTGCTCACAAGTCCCCTATCCCCTTAAATCTATGGCTCTCAACCCTAGTTGCACATTAAAGCCATCTAGTTTTTTTTTACAATATTCCTGCCTGGAATTTGATGGGTCTGTAGTGGGACCCAGGAATCTCTGGCAATAAAAGTCATTCTAATACTCAGCTGGGACTGACAGCCCTGTCTTTTAAGTGCTGCTGGAAACTATTGTTGATATTCTGGGGAATCTGTAGAGAATTTAGATACTTAGATATCAGAGGCAAACTAAAAGGGGTAGGGGGTTTGTCTGTTTTCTTTCTTTACTTTCCTTTTCTTTTCTTTTTTAGATAGGGTCTCGCTATGTAGTTCAGGCTAGTCCTAAACTTACTCTATAGACAGGCCAGCCTTGACTCTCAGCAATCCTCCTGCCTCAGCCTCCCAAGTGCTGGGATTGTAGGTGTACACCACCAAGCCTGGTAAACGTGTTGTTCTTTTAACAAATATTATAGCCTTTGAGATAGGAAAAATGTTGACCAGCAAAGAAGGTTGACCAAGAAAATAGGTTTGTGTGTCTGATGTTGTCCTCCTTTCCACTGTTAAATAACAGCCTGATCAGCTTCAGTAATGAAACTGAACTTCTGTTAAATACTTAATGAGAGTTTCCAGAGAGAATTAATCAAGAATGAGCTTCATATTATTCCAATTAGGTGTGGGTTAAATAATGCACCACATAAAATTCAGACCAACCAGAGATAAAGGACAGCATGTGTTGGGTTGCT
>PVKN010034079.1:0-11899 GCA_004027915.1 Capromys pilorides
GTGAATATTTATTGACTTATTGATATGGGACTAGTGAGAATCAAGTTCTGTTACAATTTAAAAATACACATTGGATTCCAAAAGGATAACATAAATAAATTGTAAAAATGTTTATTAACTTTTTATTAATTATATGTTCCTGTGGTAATATTTGAATATGTTGGATTAAATAAAATATAATACTAAAATTTAAAAAAAAAGAAATCAGAGAAAGGAAAAAAATAGTAGGCATTCTTTCTGGAGTAAGTGGGAGTCTCAATGCTGTTCTAATTTGCTCTTCTAAGTGGCCAGTGGTACTTACTGGACTTTCGTATTTCTTCTGTGAACCTATCTTCATCTCAGCTGGCCATTTTTGATCAGGTCTTGTTTTAGTAGAAGTCTAATTTTTTTGAGTTCTTCCTATGCTCCAGATATTTGTCCTCTGTGTCAGGAGCGAAATTAGCCATCTGCATGACAAAGACAGAATACAGACCCATACCTCTCACCATGTACAAAATAAAATAAAATTGAGTGCCAGATTCAGATAATCCCTGCCCAAAGTGGCGCCTGACCAAGCACTCCCTGTCAGCAAGGTGGGCGGGCATCCATGCTCGACTTCCTCTGTGGCTCTTGCCTGCCATGGGGAAGGAGCTTTGCAGCCAAGCCCTGCCCTGCCCTTGCAGCTCCCAAAGGCCGTGTGCTCAGCCGCCATTTCTCCCTGGCTGTCCCAACCCTGGGGCTCACCTTCCCTCTGGGGAGCCCCGTGCCCTGCCCCGTCAGCCTTGAGATCCAGGGAGAGCGTCCTAACCGTTTCCTTCTTTGCTCTGTGGTGGGCACTGCTTTCCAGTTTCTCCACATCTTCTCAATTTTCCTGTCAGTTCCTTCCTGATTCCCAGTGGTTTGCTTTTCGATTTTCCTCACCAAATTATTTTCCAGTGTCTGGTTTTTGAGTCTGAGACAGGATAAATTTTGCCAGCAATCGTCACTCTGCCATTTTCCTTCTCCGCTATGCTAACACTTACAGAATTTCCAAGGCAAAGGCACAACATGCAATCACAGCCCCCCACAAAAAAAAACTATATATAAAGAATACATCGTTCACTTTGGTTTTAATTAAGTGATGCTAACTGGGCTTTAGGGATCACTATATTTTCCTGGAGAAGACAGGAAGAGATGTGAACAGATGCAACAGTCCATGTTACCTTCTTGGGTGGATAAAACATGAGTGGTGGGGTTGCAGCCAAGATCCTTGTGATGTTTAAGAAATCTAAGACATTGAGAAAAATGGAAACGCATTTGATTAGTGGAAGACAGGAACAATTTTCCTGTATCTTTGTTTTGGGGGCTGATTTGTAGGAAAAGACTGACTTAGTTCCCAGGAAGTTCTTTTTCCCTTCCCTGTAGGTCCCAAGGAGAAGTCTAGGGAGAGACATCCAGCTGACAGGCTCACAGTCAACTCATGTTGACAGCCAGGGATGCAGGACAAGGCTGGATGCAGCCAGGGAGAGGGACAGACAGGCAGGGACTGTGACAGCCAGAGCCTGGAAACCTCAGTGTGAAAGGCTGATTCACCGCCTGGTGTGGGCGCTAAGTCCTCTCAAGGGAATTCCAAAAATGTCTTTTTATTGGAACGTGTACAATGCCCACTTTGAAGAGCGATGCATACACTGTTATGATTTCTTAAAGCAACGTCCATGACTAATTCATAATAAATGAAAAGAAAAGAAAAAGATGAAACATCCCAGAAGCCCATCCCTGGGCTTCAAGTTGGACAGAAAGCCTTGCATAAAAGATCTAGGATCCTAGGAGGGTTGTGTGTCTTCAAGTCAGTCATCATTTATATGAAATGAATTTAACTTCTGGGAGAAACAACTCTCTAGTGATCAATAGATACAGAAGTCTGTAAATAACAAGTATGTTTTATACCACATTGCTTAAAAGTTCCTGGGAGGCAGTAACCTAAGAAGTCAGGTGTCTGAGGAATTTTCCTGGGGGAAGTTTGACCTTCTGTCTTAGTTACTTTTACTCATTGCTGGGACAAATACTCAACACTCAAAATGAAGGAAAGAAAGGTTTATTTAGCTCACAGTTGCTGGAGGTTTCAGTCCATATTCGACTGGCCCAAGGCTGAGTGGAACAGGGCAGAGAGCATCCAGTTCACGGTGGCAGAATAACAGGGAGCAAAGAGCAACAGCCCTTTAAAAAGTCTCTTTGTGCTCAGTCACTCTGATGTGAACCCATTGTGCCCTAGTGTGGAACCAATCATACCCCAGGATGGGCCCTTGATCCCACTCTAGGGAGGAGCCAATCATATCCTATACAGGCCCAGGTCATGCTCCAGGGGGGAACCAATTGTACCCCATCAGTACTAAAACACATAATCCCAGTGGATCATGACTCATGTCTCAAACTCTAGAAGTCCCCGCCCCATGATTGCATGAGGCTTTGGAGGGACAACTAGACATAAACCATAACACCTTCATTCCACAATCTTAATGTCCTTATCAGTTTATTTGACTAATTGTTGTAATACGATAAGGTCAGGTTAGGGAAGAGGAAGGTTTGAATTCTGTATGATACTTTATAGCTCCAAAAGCAGCCTTATAGTTAGAAGATTATCGAGCTTAATTAAAGTATGTGAGGTTTTTGGTGATTTTTTTTTCCCTTTCGTATTTGGTATAGGGTCTCACTATACAGCTTGGGCTTGTTATGACCCTCCTGTTTTCAGCCTCTCCGGCACTGGGATTACAGGCGTGCAACACCACACCAAGTCTTGGTGGCCAAGACAGGACACCACTGCGTGTGGTGCCAGGAATCAAACCCTAAGCAGGCACTTGGTCTGCTGAGCTATCTTGCCAGCCCTAATGCATGTTTTCGAGGCTAGAATGTTTGTTTTGTAGTTCATTAAAGAGGGTGTCAGCATTTCTATGGGAAAAGTGTGCATCAATACTACTCTCACTATTTCAAAGAACAAGTCATTCCGTATGATAACACTTTTCTGTAATCATAAGTCCCCAGTTGCTGTGCACATATTTATAAATGCTCATTTTTGAGCCCTAAATAAGAACAAAAAAATCTAAAGTTAAACTTCATCATTCTTATTCGATTTTAGGAGTTTATTAAATAATGCAATCTTGTCATCGCGCCAACACTGCCTTCGTGTGAGGATTTGATAAAAGTCACTTTGGTGAGTAAGGTGAAGAAAGTGGACTGGGTTTAATGTGACAGATGTAAGGAGGTGTCAGCCCGAAGTCCTCAAGTCAGGCAATGCTGCAGTTCCTGCCTCTGTGAGCACCTGTGGATCATCCAGGCCTCGCGAGACCATAAAGTTAGGAGGAAAAACTCCTATGAAGAGCACTTTGTTTGTGCTGTTGAAAAAACTTCACATTTTCAATCCACCTTAATGGCTAGTTGTTTTTATTTTATCTTGTTTTGTTTCATGGAACACTCAAATATATCAAATGATCTCATTCTCAAATCCTGCTTGTTGACTAGAAATGGGATCATGAATTCAGAAGGTTATTTTTGAACCAAGCTGATGTCATAGTTCTGACCTGCCGAGCCAACATTCATGCTGAGAGGTGAAGAGATCTCAACATGGCTGAGAAGTAAAAGTAATCTGATTTGATATGATAGGTTAGTTTTCTTCAGAAAATGAAGAAAATCCCTTCTGTGGCACTGGGAGGCCCTCTGGCTCTAGGAGATTTTCGGTGAGATAGCGTCTCTTTGTTTACCCAGAGGTGCTCGCCTGGAAGAGAGCACCCAGGCACCCGCTTCAGGATATTACACAGAGGGCTTCACTTCCGTATGCCTTCAAGCCATTATGCGCTCCACTAGGAACTAATTTTCCCCTAAAGCTAACTGTGAAGCTCAAATGACGACTACAGTTGATGAAAGAAATATCTCCGAGTTCCATCTTTTTTTAATTCCAAAGCATAATGGAAGAATAGCTTCTATTCAAGATCTCTGCCTTCTCTATATTAAAAACAAAGCTAAAAGGCAAGAATCATGTCCTGAAACTGAACTTTCAGAAAATATTTTCACATGTTTGTGCTCTAGATGCTATTTCCAACAGGGAGGAGAGTTAAAGTCACAAAGGACTTGAGTTAGGAGCTTTGAAAAATTATCTTTTTTGACGAATCTGGTTGACAGGAGGTTTCTTGTTTTGGTGTCTTGTCTTTATCATAAAGTTTTTGAGGACAGCAAGTATAGAACTTTACAAAAGGACATTTTCATTGGTATGCAAGGCCCTCGGTAGGTGTTGGGAGATTAAGGAGCAAAAGGTTCCATGAAAAGGGAGGGAAAAAAACGACCTCATGGTTCCTGGGAGGAAACACTGAACACACTTTTCCTATGAGCGCTGTGGAGTCATTATCCTCAGCTCCACTGAGATAGCTGTTAGTCATTGTTCATGGCTACGTGATCAGCACATACGCTTCCAGACAGTTCTTCGGCTTTATTCTATGAGCGATGTGTCGGCTGTACTGCAACAAAAAATGTTCATTCATTCAAATGTAAAAAGGAAACAAAAATAAGTAAAGGCCGAAGCTTTGCCTCTGAGGTGAGCTGCATGTTACATCATGACCAAATTCCAATTACCGAGAGAAGCAAATTGCACAACAGTTTAGGCGGGAGGCCAGATCAGAATGTCCTGGAGAGCATCTCGACCGCTGATAGGAACTTTGCATTCTCCAACATTTCCTCCAGAGAAGGGAACACTAAAATCAGTTCATTATGCGAGATCTCTGCCTTCTCTATATTAAAACAATGCACCATAAACAGCTGCCTGACTGTTGGGTCTATAGATAAAGGCAAGATGAACGGGGACCTGTTCTACTCCAGGAAGCCTTCACAGGAAGAACACTTCTTCCTGCATGGAAACGCAGAACAGCTGGCCAATGATCCGTTTCTTATCAGATGAGAATCGATTCTTTTATCAGGGAGCAACTAGGAATGCCCCCTACTGCATAGTTATTCATTAACACTGGCTAATAGAATTCCAAACCTGGATAACCCGCAGCCAGGTAAAACAGAGTCGATAAACTGCTCCGAAATTTATATTATATCTGGCTTTAGAAGGGGCATTTCTTCTTTGTCCACAACCTCAGGCTCACTATTTTCTGAAAAACTCACCACAAGATACAAAAAATTACCACTGTGTACTTCAGCGGTAGCTTCCCCTTGAAAGCCCCAAAAGAACAGAAATCGCCTTTCCTCACAGTCTTCCCTGGAGTTGTTGGCCCAGCAGAATGGAAAACCTGAGAAAGGGAGCAGGGCCTAAAACCTACCACTGCAGCACTTTCTCTACCTGTGCATCAAAGAAAGGCTGATGCTTCCGGGCTCCACCTCGTTTTCTAGTTCTTGGGTCCACAAAGAAATGGCAAGCTTGGTAGCAAAGCAAAGCACGCTCACACCCATCTCCCTCCAACCCCGGTCCCGCAACATCACAAGGTAAATGCACGCACCGCACGCTTGGCCTCGTTCTCGCTCAGCAAGACTGTGCACCCACCCACTGGTGCCTAGGAATAGTAGTGATGGTGGTGACAGTTGGTGACAGATGGTGGTCATCGTCACAGCAGTCACTAGCATATTTTGACTGCCTGTGGACACCAGGCATTGTACTAAGGCATGTTCCACGATCCCACCTAATTACATCCTATCAGCGGCGTGTGCTGTTGAAGTTCTTATTATGCTTCAGTTTCAGAAGAAGAGATAGAGGCACGGGGGTGTTAAGTAACTGGCTCAAGGTCACAGAGCTCATAACTGAAGAACCAGGACTTCAGCCTAAGAAGACCAACTCAGGAGCACTTTCGTGTGTTCAACACTTGACGGATTACTCTTAGCAAGCTAATAAGTGAAATAAAACACGAAACTACAAACTGTCATTCCCCAGGCCTGCCTTGCTATTAGCACATTCCTTGAGTTTCCAAGATGCCAGTCTTAAAGAGATATTACTGCTCACACTAACACTTGGAAACATACTAGCATTTCACATACGTTTCTAAAAAACTAAGGAACAGCTGCCTCGAAAGCCTGCCTTGAAATTCATGTGGCATGGTGAGATAGCTCGGTGGTCTAAAGCGCCTACTTACACAAGCTTAGGCAGGCTCTGGGGTCCATGGTTCAATCCCCGGCACTGCATGCTGCACCAGCCCGGCCCTTGGTGAGCTGAGCTGGTCAAAACAATAAATAAATAAAAGAAATTCATGTGCCAGTGTATGGTGACAAATATTAGGTTGAGTACCACATATGGAAAAAATAGACTACAGTTCATCCTTCATGTACCTTCCTAAAAATCTACACAAAAATCTCAAAATAAGTGGAAAATGACAGTTAGTTAGATGTCTCCATCAAACAAGCAGCCTTACCAGGAACCTACTGTACGGAGTTTGAGTGGAAGCTACACAATGCCCAGTGCTTCCATCCTTCCTTATTACAGTGATCTTGGCTGTTGACTCCCAAATTCATTCTACCACTCACATCTCAATCCAGGAAGAGAGAGTGAGAAGTGACCAGGGTCTCACAGTCTCCTTGAGGACAGAGAAACGCTGAAGTGAAAGAGGGAACAAAGACACTTTCTCTCCTGCTCTTTTACATCTAAAAAAATGTTTGAAGACTAAAAGAATTTTCCCTGAAAGTCATGATGCAACTGCTTAAAAATCTTTTTATTAACTTAGCATTCTTCTTTAGACTGTAAGAAGTATTTTCCAAGTGCTTTTATAGATGTCCCAGGATCTGTGTCTCAATGCTTTTCCCATTATCTGTAGATGTGGTGTTAGTAACAGACAGAGAAGGGCCTGAGCCTTAATTCCAACTCTGCATCCACTGCTACAGAGTAACCCATCACTTCAGGCAATGCACCTGAGCTTAGCACATAGCCAGTGCTCCCAGCTGATGGCATTACTCTAGTCCTCACTTTGCGTGGGACATAGGTTCCAAGAGCCACGGGATGCCTGAGATGACAGAACAAAACCTACACCACTGTGCCTTTCCATGTTTTTATATACCTATGATGAAGTTTAATGTATAGTTTAGGCAGACACAGTGAGAAATTAATAGCAATAATGATCATAGAATAATTATAATAATATATCTGAATATTCATAACATTTATTTCAATATTATGCTTGGTGACTGATCCCAAAAGACATTCTACCCCAAATGATTAATAATGTTACATTAGTCAGCTTCAAGTTACTCAAAATATCACGCACTTTCACCTTTTCACTTATAGAAGTTGCTTTGCAGTTCTCTTTAGCATATCTGGATTGTCAGCATTGCTATTCTGATGCTTCAAGGACATTATCACACCAAGTAAGGGATCCTTGAACACCGGCATCACGTAAGCATGCTGGTCTGATCCCTGAGTCAGCTGTGCAATGACTAAGCGACAGGTAATACGTACAGTGTGCATACAGATGGGATGGCACAAGTCTGTATCAAATTGCCCAGCATGATTCATACCTGCACATTTAGGAATTGTTTGTTTCTGGGACTTCCCAGAAGCAATATTCAATATTTTCACACTATATATGGCCACAGATAAATGAAACCAGAGTACACAGAACTATGGATAAAAAGGACTACTGTACTTGTACTCTGTTCCAGTCACCATCCTTATCCATAATGGCTTCATTATACTGTTTGACACATGCACAATCTTATTTCAGAGAGTGATTATTAACCATAAGTTTCTGCTAAGTTCAGACAAATAACCTTTAGAACATCAACTTAAATGAAATCATATCTGATTATTAACCATCATTACCTTTAGCCCTTGGAATCATAAATGGCCTTCATCTGATTATATTTATGTAAAAGCTTTAATTCCAGCTCTGCACACAACTGCGGAGTTGTGAAATTCACTTATCAAGGAAACAAGGGGGCATAAAATTGGGCCTAACCAGAATTATCAGACTCAGTTCGTGGTCACTCCTGGAAATAATCAAGTTGTTGGTCTTTCTATATTTTGTAGACTGGGGTAGTTCCAGTTTGCGTCACTGGTCTGACATCTGAGAGGGGCACAGGAAGGGTCCCTAGGATAAAACCTGTTCCTCTCCCTCCTGGTCTTTGCATCAACTATACCCACCAAGAAGCTCCCTCCTGCCCACCCTTGATATCAACTTGACTTGGCTTGACCTCAATCCAGCCTCACAACACTGAAGCAGGTTACCTTAGGTGAGCCCATAGGAGACCTGGACAAGGCCGCCATCCCAACAATGCCTGTAGACCTTGTTTCCCTCTCCTCTGAACATCTGCATGGAAGAATAGAAACTCTCTGTTCATACTAATGTTTCCATGACAACATAGAAGTGGCAATGAAAATACAAACTCAACTATCCTAAGGGTCTTAGTTAGAATAACCAGCTAGTCATCTCAGTTTGCCCAAAGACAGAGTCATTCTGTGTCTGTTCTGGTGTGATTAATAACTCTTCTCTCCTTTCTCAAAAGTTCCTGATTTGGACAGTAAATCAGGAGGTCTTATAAGATTAATTTGCTTGGACATGACCAACTATTCATGGGCCTACATATTTTCTGGTTGAGCTACCCCCAAGTCCCCACCATGAAGGGTCTCTTGGAAGAAAGTCATCAGCACTTCTACAGGGATAAGTTCCCAGAGTGCTGCACTTCCATCCCCCATTCCAAAGGAAAGGTGTCAAAGAATCCTGCTTCTAAAGGATTCTTTTTTGTGTTATACAATGTCTAATTTTCTGGCAGTAATGAGGAATGAAAAACAATGTAAATACAAAATCCAAGAAATTGAAACTTTCTCTTCTGAGAACTTTTAAATTTTCTATTTATGATGCTTTTGTTAAATGAACTGAATACTGACACTAAACGTAACTTTGTGTTCTACCTAAATTTGTTCTTAGCATCCAAAAATTCTGGATTGTGCTTCTCCAAACAACTCTACGTGTCCTGGTCTCCACCACTCACACTTGTGGTGGCTGGGGACCATGTGTTTCATGCCCCAGAGAGCCTAAGAATGAGGCTGAGGAATGAACTCATTAAAAAATTAAGCTATTCACTGCATTTTTGCATTGCAGGGTGATATAGGGCTGTTGTATGTTGTGAGTTGGTGCTGAAAGAAATGACGAAAAGACCCGATGAATTTTCCTTCAGAGAACTCACTGAGACTTATCTCTCTTGAAGTGAGCCCAGAGTTCTAGAAGAATCTCAGTTTTATTTAGGGCTTGGAATGTGCATAATCATCTTAGTAAAGAAAGGCTATGAAAAAAAAAAGGCTGCAATCTCTGACCTCCACCATTTGCCTAATGCTAGGTTCACCCAAATGTTAATTAATAAGATTTCAAGCAGGGGAGGAGACAACCATTAACATCCCAAGCTATGGAGGAGACAACAAACAAGGAGCCTTCAGGATAAGCTGTTATCTGCCTCCTTGAATCTCAGATTCCCAGAATTCCCAAGTAACAGACTACAACTGTCCCTGGGCTTTGTTTACTGCTCTCCACTTCTTGAGATGATACTTTCTTATCTCTATATATCCCCACTTTTACTTTTTGCCCTGAAAAATAACTTTTTTGAAGCATCAGGGTGAGGACTGCAGCTCTTTGATTCATAGCTTGTTGCTGGATCTGTCCTCACTGTCAAACTAAGCAGGATATACAAAATAGTACAGAGACAACATACACAAATCTCTACTACACTTCTGTTAAACCATGGGATAACAGGAAAAGGGTTAAGGTTTTCAAAGTTATTAGAGATGCTTTACAACAGATCAATGCCAGACAATTCTGACAATTATTTTGCAAATGTATTATCAATATATTGCTGAAGAGATAGGATTTCAGCAGTAATATTACCATGAGACAATAAATGTCTTTTTACATTTTTCCATGGCAGATGAGTTTGAGTTCATGAAATGGTAGTTATACAAAATGAAGAAGTACTCCAATAATGCTTTAAACAAAATTGATATTGTAGATTAACAATTTGACCTCTCAACATAACAAAAGCTTGTTCTAAATCACTTATCCTAGTATTTAACTTAGAGTCTATGCATCCTTGAGAAGTCCATAATTGTTCTGAGTTCTTGTGCCATTGCTACACAAAATGAACAGTTTGTACACGTTGTCTCAATGCTATTCTGGCTGTAGCAGCTGTGGCTGTGAAGGCTATCATGAGCTTAATCACTTTTTTGGTTCTTTTTTTTAACAACTCCAGCAAATGTGGGAACAGCATCATAGAACGGGAGTGTTTCCATGAGTGATGTAGTTGTGTTAGAAGCCAGATTTTGGCCCTTGTCCTGAGAATATGGATGTTATCCCTAGAGAAATTAAGGCTAATAGACGAATTTAAACATGTATATAATAAACAATTCTGCCATGTAATGGTACAGTTAGAAGGATTCCGATAGCTAGGTCCTACAAGTAACAGGTGAAGGAGGAGAATGCATGCCTGAGTAAAACGAGTTGTGTTCCTTTTAAACAACGGAGTATTTCCATCTTAATTCCTTCCCTTCTGCTGTCCAGGCAGAGCCATAAGGGCTCCAGTCTATGACTTTTCCATTGGGAGTATTAAATAAATCCCGGGCTGCTCTGAGGGATTTATGGGTGATGACCACTCTGGCTTCTTCAGGCTAAAAGGGGTTGTAGTTGGGAACCGGCAGTCAGAGACACTCTCCAGAGGTTCCACCTAAAGGCCTCAATAGACACCAGGCATTTCTATCTTGGGTAGGTAGAGTAGCTTACACCCTTTTATTTATGGAGTCTGACAGTTTATTATAAGTCCCTCTAGCTTTAGTCCTACTTATATCTAAATTTTGAGAAATCATGAAAACCAAAATACCTTATTTTTACTGTCAATGCTTTTAAGTAATCTATATATAGCATGGCATATTTTTTTAGTTACGCCTTGTGAGAGAACAGTGACATCAGCAAGCTATTTTTATTTGTTTGAAACAATATATATTACATTTGTAAAAACTAGTCTTGTTATAATTTGGATTAGTAAGTAACCTGAATATATTGTAGTACTCAGTTACAGCTAAAGCAAGATGTCTTCTAAAGTCTGTTTTTGTTTTTCTGTTTGTTTGTTTGTTTGTTTAGGTATGATGACTGGAAGGAAAGTCAGGGTTGGAGAAGAACAAAGAGACCTGTGCCAATGTCCAGCAGTAGGCTGGGTTATCCTTTGGTCGTGATTTCTCAGGGCTCCTCCATGGAGATGACAGAGACTATCTGGCCAGAGGGAAGAGGCAGGTCCAGTGCCCTTCAGTCCTACTGGGCCATCTGGGAATCTGCATCTGAGCTCTGTGGCCTGTGCCTCAGAGTGCAGTCTCACTTCTAGCAGCTGCCTTGGCAGTCAGAGCATGGCTTGTGGGTCTCTTAAGGCAGACCCTCTTATGCCAGCCTGGCTTCTACTCTATAGCTGAGCTCTTCTTGGAGCCAAGAGGATGAGACTTAGCATCTATTTTTGAGGATACATCAAGGCAGCCATTTTTATCTTTTGTTTTTTCTTCCTGGTTTTCTCTCAGTTCCAATTATAGGAAATTGTTTTCTTAGTGTCCTATAAGGTATCAAGTGAATTTTTTTATTTGCCCCTGGGTAGGTAATGGGGCTTTCTGGGCTTTAGGAGGAGGCCATCTGAATGATTTCTTATTTAAAGTGAGTCTTTTCATCAATCTGAGATTTTGTATCAGAATGTTTATACTAACTCATTTTTTGGGTCTTATTCATCAAGCTAGTACTCAATTTACTTCTCCAGTATCTATAATGACACAAGCTAAACCTCTTCCTCATCTCTGGATAACTCCCAGAACCCACTGATTAATATCATTTAGAAGGAAAACTGGCTGTCGTAAAGGAACACTTACTTCCTTTGTCCAGTGACAGTCTATAGCAGACCTGTCTGGTAGCCAATGTAAAAAATTTAATATGAATAAAGCTTTTTGTACTATTAG
>PVKN010034080.1:0-11990 GCA_004027915.1 Capromys pilorides
GCTGCTTTTCTGCCATCTCTTATGCTTCATTCTCTGATTTTGGAACCAGGTCTTCACCTGCAGCAAAAAGTGACAGGAATTAGAAAACACAACGCAGAGGCTAAGGCAGAAGAATCAGTGTGAGTTCAAGACCAGCCTGGGCTACAAAAGTGAGCTCAAGGCCAGCCTAAACTGCACACTGAAACTCTATTTCAAAAAGACAAAAAAAAAAAAAGCAACCAAAAAACAATGTAGATGGGCTTGGGCTCAGAGGGCACTGTAAATTTCCCTTCTAGACAGCTCAGAAGCTATAATATTAATGAGTTCTAGGAAGGTATTTCCAGGACCGGGAAGATAGCTTGGCAGTCTAAGCACCTGCCTGGTGGGAGCAAAGACCCAGGTTCAATTCCCCAGTACTGTACCCCAGGTGCACCATGCCATGTCTTGCTGTGCTGGGCTGGTGGAGCACACCTGTAATCCCAGCACTGGGGAGGCTAAGACAGGAGGATCACTATGAGTCCAGCTGTGTAGGAGACCTTGTACTAAATAAAAGGGATACAGGCAAGAGATGGCTCAGCGGTCTAAAGCACCTGCTTAGGTAAGCTTAGACAACCGTACACAGGGCAAGAAACATGGCTCGATCCCAGGCACCACATGCTGTGCTAGCCCCACCCCCAGGGCAGGCTGAACAGGCCATAATGTATTAAAATAAATAAATAGTTTTTTAAGACATTTTTCTAAAAAGTATTTCCAAGTCTCAGTCACAGTTGGCTTTTTTTGTTCAGTGAGACTAATCAGCTAAACTGGGCACAAGGCAACGTATGTAAGAGGCTGGGGAAAGGGGATTGCCTGGGAAGGACGCTACCTCAAAATTAAAACAGGCTGGGGAGATAGCTCAGTAGAATAAGCACTTGCCTAGCAAGCACATAGGCCTGAGTTCAATCCCCTGTTCTGTACCCCCCCCCCCCCAAAGAAATCAAAATTAAAACAGGAGGGCTGGTCAAATAGTTCAGCATATTAAAGTGCCTGCCAGCAGGCACAGGGGCCAAGAGTTTGATCCCTAGGACTGCTGTGCAAGCCCCTCCCCCAGGATGCACTGAGACAGCAATGGAGACTGGGCATGGTGGCACACACCTGTAACCGCAGCTCTTGGGAGGCTGTAAACAGGCAGATCACAACAAGTCCGATCTATCTTTATTTATTTATTTTTTGGTGGTACCAGGGATTGAACTCAGGATCTTGTGCTTGCCACGGAAGCACTTATTCCACTGAGCTACCTCCCTGGCCCATGAGTCTGATCTAGCAGTGAGACCCTGAACACCCTATAGAGCCTTCCCTTTATTTGTTTTTATTTATTTATTTTTGTCTTTTTGAGACAGGGTCTTACTATGCAGTTCACTCTGGCCTTCTGCTCGTTTTTTGTAGCCTCAGCTGGTCTTGATCTCACATCAGTCCTCCTGCCTCAGCTTCCCATGTGCTAGAATTTTACAAGCTAGGCATGTGCCAGGACACTTTGACGAGATTGTTTTAATATAGATAAATTCATGTTTAATAAGTGCTAGCCAGAGAGCGGGGGAGATAGCTCAGGGGCACAAATGCCTGCCTGGCAAGTGCAAGGTCCTGAGTTCAATCCCCAGTTCCACACACACATAAAAAAAAAAAAAAAAAATTAAAAAAAAAAAAAAAAAATAAGTGCTAGCCAGGCACGGTGGCACACACCTGTAACTCCAGCACTGGGCGGCTAAGGCAGGAGGATCATTATAGAGTTCGAGACCAGCCTGGGCTACAAAGTAAGTTCGAGGCCTGCCTGAACAGCATAGGTGAGACTGTCTCAAAAAGACAAAAAAATAAGTGAATATCTGGGTGGAACGTAAAAGCATGGAGGAGAGTAAGCACCTTTAATTGTATCCACTAGGGACTGGGCAAGAAGATCACAAGTTCGGGGCCAGCCCGGGCCTCTTAGCAAGACTCTGTCTTAGACATTTTCCATCAGAAAAATTATGTGCACATGCACCAGCGTGATTGGCATTTGCCTGCAAATCTTTCCAGCTTCTTTCCTGCAGTCTTACGGGCCCCACCTGCTTATAGTTGAGGTTCAGGAAGCTGGAGAGCTCCTGCATCTGCTGCAGGCTGAGGTACTTCTGCCTCTGGAAGTGGTCCTTGAGCACACAGAGCTGCGTCTGCGTGAAGACGGTGCGCATCTTCTGCTTCTTCACGCGGACCTTCACCTCCTGCTTCTTGCCCGAGGCCTCCAGGGAGCCAGGCAGGGGGGCACAGGGGCTGGTGGAGGAGTCGGGTGTTTCTTGGATGAGCAGGTCCCCGAAGGAAGAGAGGGAAGAGGCTGCTTCAGACAAAGAGGGGACATTTGCCTCAGCTCCAAACTGTCCTACTTGAATGTACTAGGTAATGAGTATCATCTCAGTTCTCTTCCTTTTTTTTTTTTTTTTTTTGGTGGGACGGGGGTTCAAACTCACAACCTTGCACTTGCCAGGCAGACACTTGTGCCACGGAGCTGTCTCCCTGGCCCCTTTTTTTTTAAGTTTGTTTTTTTAAATGATCTATTCTCTCCCCCGCCTCCCCCCAACCGGGGATTGAACTCAGGCCCTTGTGCTTGCCAGGCAGTTTATTCTACTGAGCTATCTCTCCTCAGCCCTTCCCAGCCCTTTCTTTTCCATTTTGGAACAAAGTCTTGCTACATTACTAAGTCACTCAGGCTGTGAGCAAGCTTGTGACCCTCCGGTGCTGGGACTTCAGGTTTTCACTGCCACGCTTAGGTCACTTTTTTCCACCTTTTCTTTTTTGAGACAAGCTCTCACTTTGTAGGTTTCGAACCCATAATGTTGCACAAACAAGCCTCTAACTGTGATACTCTCTGCCTCAGCCTCCCACTGGGATTATATATGTGCAACACCACACCAGGCTTCTTTTTTTTTCTTATTCAACCCTGAGTACTGCTACCCTCCATACAATAAATGTTGGAAAGTCTTGTTTTGTTTTTTGGTGGCATCAAGAATCGAATTCAGGACCTTGGGTTTGCCAGGCAAGCATTTATTCCACTGAGCTATCACCCTAGCCCCCATACAACAAATGTTTTGCCTCTCTTCATTTTATCTTTTGGTGCTAACAATGGAGCCCAGGCCTCAAGCCGGGAGGCAAGTAGCGCCCTGAGCATGCCCTGCTCCCTGTAGCTCAACAGCCAAGGAAATGCACATTTGCACTGTGCTGAACAGCATTAAGACAGCAAAAAGCTCACCTGCTTCTTGCCAGTCTAAAAAGGAGTCAGCTAAGCACTACAAGTGGGGCACATTAAATAAAGTAGCCAAGCCTGGTGGCCCAAACCTGTAATCCTAGCACTCCTCAAGAGGCTGAAGCAGGAAGATCTCAAGTTCGAGGCCAGCCTGAGCAACTTAAAGATGCACCAAAGGCTTCAGGGTGTAGCTTAGTGCAAAGTCCTGAGTTCCATGCCCAGCATCGCAAACCAGAATAAAATAAAACCCAACCCTGAGACTTACCGAGTAGCCAGTGCTTGATCTGTCCAGTGCCTGCCTGGAAATCCAGCTGGATTCACACTGCCTTGGGGTTTTTGGGAGGTCAGGGGCCTGGCTCCTCCCCAAGTTACCACCCACAACCGGGTACTTCCTTTACAACACTTGACATCATCGTAGATGCCACAACAAGAAGCCAAAGTTTAGAAAGCAGATGGACATGAATCTAAATAATGGTCAGGGCTGACAGGATGGCACACGCCTGTAATCCCAGCACTCAGGAGGCTGAGGCAGGAGTTCGAGACCAGCATGGGCTACAAAATGAAGGATAGCCTAAGCTATACAGTGAGACTTTGCCTCAAAACAACAACAAAGTACACATAATACGTAATAATACTCAAATACAGCAGCCCTTGTATGGTTTACTTCCCTCTCCACAGGTTTCGCAGACAGGGCCATCAGATCCACGGCTTTTAAATCTACTTCATACCACTCAGCGCACTGGGGCAAGCTGTGCAGCCAAAGTAGACTTGGAAGCGAGCTGCGGGCCCTCTCTTCCGCCGAGGGAGGTGAGAGCTCCGGGGCAGCTGTCACCCGGAGGCTCCGGCAGCACCTCCTCGGTGTGCTCACTCCGAGGACCCGTGCGCCGCGCCGGGGTCACCGCCACCCTCGTTCCCAGCTGTGCCTGCGACCTCCCCGCTGCCTCCGGACGGCAGGGCCACGCAGGCACCCCGCAGCGGGGTCCGAGGGCCTGGCACGGCCGATGCGCGGCCCGGGACCAGCTCCGCTCTCCGCAGGGGCCGGGGATCCCTCGTCCCTTCTCCTTCCCCGAGGAGCCTGGCTTCTCAGAGCGGGTTCTTACCAGCCTCGCAGAGGGGCACCTCGGCGTCGGTCAGCTGCGGGGAGTCGTAGGTTTCCGCGGGCGTCGGAACCTCCGGCTTCGGCGAAAGGTCCCCGGATTCCGCTGCTTCGGAGCACGGCAGGCTTGGGGGGCGGTCCGGGCCCACACTCATGGTGGTCGCCGGAGGGAAACCGACTCGAGAGTTTTGCAAGGGTTGGGGCCGCGGCTGTAGTTCAGCGGCGCAGCGCCTGCCTAGCAGCGCGAGGCCCAGAGAACATGCCGAGCACCGAACAAGAAAATAGTAAAAAAGGAAAGAAAAAGGCTAATGGGGTGGTTTTATAATGGTTAGAAAAGACAAAATTCCTCTTTAAGACTTAAAAGCCGAGATGAGAAATCGTAGAATAAAAGGAAGACCCCCACACCACGCAGTGCAAGAGCTCGGTCGAAGCACCTCGAGGTCGTGGCCTCCCCGCCGGCGGCCAACTTATAACCCCCGGCCCCACCCGCCCTCCGCCGGCCCACGCCCCTCACGCCCTCGCGAATTCCCGAATTCCAGTCTGCCGGGGGCACCTCGGCCATTGTCATGCAGAGGCTGCTGTGGGCGACCCAGACGGGCCCCAGAAGCCGGCGGGGTGGGGGGTGTGAACCCAGCAGGGCTCCAAACCTCGAGTTAACTACCTGCGGCGTAAAGGAAGGGGCGTCCCCCGTCCCTGGAATCCCCATCTAGCTTCCTCCCCCTGGGTCCTAAGGAAACACGTGGGGCACCTGGCCAGGGGTCAGGGGACCCCTGGGAATTAGTTACACATTTGCAATTTCTGCCTCAGTTCCTTGTTGTTTTACAGATTTTTAGAAAGGAAAGGAAAGGCAGAAAGGCATTCCACCAGGATGCTGGCTTTTAGCAAAAGCCAGAGGAAAGGGCTTGGGCCACCTGGATGCTTCCGCGGCCATTACCCACCTAGCTTGCTATGGGGAGTTTTGCGAGAGGTTCTCTTTTGTTTGCTTGTGGTAGTCTTTTGCTAATTAGCTGTTCTACACAATTACTGGATAGACTCTTGCTCAACTACTTTATTTTATGTATTTATTTATTTTTGTTCTTTGCCTTGTTGAGACAGGTCTCTCCCTGTGCTTTCCTGCTGGCCATACCCTCACTTTGTAGTCCCGGCTGGTCTGCAATTCACAACTGTCCTCCTGCCTCAGCCTCCTGAGCGCTGGAGCTACTGGCTGCGATTACAGGCATGCTCAGCTACTTTACTAAATTCAGGGTGGTCAGTGATTTTTCCTTGCAGTCCTGGAGATTGAACTGGCACTTACACACTGAGCTACATCCCAGACTTTTTATTTTTCATTTTGAGGCAGGGTCTTTCCAGGTTGCCCAGTCTGGCCTTGAACTTGTGACCCTCCTGCCTTAGCCTCCTGAGTAGGTAGATTTCTGGGGCATGTGTGCTACTCACTTTATCTGGCTACATCTCTGTTTTATCTGTAAGTAGGGCTGGAAGTTACTACTCTGTTGATGCAGAAATAAAAGAAAAAATGCCAGCTACTCAATATTTGTGCCCAGGGGCTTTCAAGTTAGGTCAGTGGTTTAAACAACTACACAGGCAATCCCAGTCAGGCACAGGGGATGGCAGTTCAATCCCCAGACCCATCCTTAAGGCAGCGTGAGACAGCCAAAAAAAAAAAAAAATCTTAACTTTTTAAGGCCTGTGGGTTAGCTCAGGTGCTTAAGCATTTGTTCAGGCAAATGCAGGGGGGGCGGTGGGGAATGGGATTCGATCTCCAGCTGGACAAGCCTCATCCAGGGCGCCCTTATGGCAGCCTGAGATGGCCAAAAAAAAAAAAAAAACCTCCTTTGATATTTGTGCCCTCAGGAATTGACCAGTGGTGACTACTCTTTGAAATTCTGTCAGAAACCTGTGTTCCAAACCACCAAGTTTATTTATGTGTTTACTTTTCCATTTTTATTTGAAACAAGTCAACAATATAATAGAAAAAAAGCAGCAGTTTTTACTCCAGGAGGCTGAGGCAAAAGTTCAAGGCCTGGGGCTGGGGAGATAGCTCTGCGGCACAAGTGTCTGCCTGGCAAGTGCAAGGTCATGAGTTTGAACCCTGGTCCTGCACAAAATAAAAATAAAAACTTCCAGGCCAGCCCGGGCTACTTGACAAGACCTTGTCTCTCAATACAAACTAAAAAGCTCCTCAGTAATGCAAAAGGAAAAAAAGCTATTTCTTACATTATCTGGGGCATTGCTAGACCTCTAAGCCAGGCCAACCGTGACCAGGGAGGTACAGCCAGCCCTCCCCCAGCTCTGCTCTGGGGGCTTTCTGGAGTGTTTTTCTTCTTTTGCCTCAGGCTGGCAGTGCTGTTGGAACCTTCAACCCTGTTCTATCCCCACTCTTTTTTTTGTCTTTTTGAGACAGGGTCTCCCTATGCAGTTCAGGCTGGCCTTGAGCTCACTTTTGTAGCTCAGGCTGGTCTCAAACTTTCCAAGGATCCTTCTGCCTCAGCCTCCCAAGTGCTGGGATTCCAGGCGTGCGCCACCACACCCAGCTTCCATCCCCACTCTTAACAGGTTTTAGGTGGCACAAGTGCCTGCCTGGCAAGTGTAAGGTCGTGAGTTTGAACCCCGGTCCCACAAATAAATAAGTAAATAAATAAAAACAATTTTTAAGGATGAAATGTATAGTTACCAAAGAAACAAAATTTTAGACTTGGATTCCTATATCTAGGGCAAAGACAACCATCTGTCAATATCCATTTCCCTCCCCATTCCCTAAATCCACCCCTTAAAGAACCTGACATTTCTCCCACTTTTCCTGTCTCCCACTCCTCAGAATAAACTGGCACAACCCACCCCAATGACAGGTCTTTCCAAGACCTCACCTTTGCCATCCACTCCTGCTCCCACAGGGCTGATTTGTGTTCACAAAGCAAGGATGCCCCTGGAGAGGTGTGCATCTGCGACTAGAGACCAGCCGGGGAAACTCCCTTCCTCCAAGCCCTTTCCCTTTCCCTGTCTCCTCAGGCCACTGTGCTGCCAGAGGGAAAAATGAGAATATGGGTGCCCACCAGAGGTGGTGGCACACACCTGTACTCCCTGCACTTGGGAGGCAGAGACAGGAGGATCCTTGCAAGTTCCAGACCAGCGTGGGCTACAAAGTGATTTTAAGGTCAACCTGAACTGCATAGTGAGACCCCGCCTCAAAAAGATAAAAAACAAACAAACACACAACAACAACAACCAAAATATGGGTGCCGGCACTGGGGAGCTGAGCAAACCTGGATCGCTGTGCTTCGAGGAGATAATCATGGGGCTGGGAACCCGGGCGTGGTGGCACTAGCCTGTAATCCAAGCACGTGCGACGCTGAGGCAGGAGGATGACTGTGAGTTCAAGGTCATGCTGGGCTACAAAGTGAGTTCAAGGCCAGCCTGAGCTACAAATTGTGACCCTATCAGAAAAAGTCAAAATTTTGAAAAGAGGAGACCTGGCAAAGGTAGGCATGGCGGTGCAGACCTGTAAACCCAGCCCTCAGGGAGGCTGAGGCAAGAGCATCACTGGAGCTCAAGGCCAGCCTGGGCTACATAGCAGCACCGTGTGTCCAGAAACCAAAAACGGCTGGGGTTGCAGCTCTGTGAGATCGGCTTGCTCAGCCTGGGCGAGGCTGAGGATTCCATCCTCAGTACTAGGGAAAAACGCTGGGCTTGCTGGCTCCATCAGCAGTCCTCCAAGAGGGAGCTGTGCAGGCAACCCGGGCAGGAGGCAGGACAGGCAGGAGAGGCAGTTACCCAAGTCTGGGTTGAGTCCCGCCCCCACCCAGGCTGCTCTGTCCAGGGCAGCATCCCTGAGTGAGGGACCAGGGCAAGTGCAGACACCTTCTGGTCCCCCTGAAGGAGGCTGAGGTTTCCGCTGTGGAGGCCTCGGCGGGTACGTGGGTGGAGGCGCGGCTGCGAGGGCGGGGCAGGCAGCTGGGTGGAGCAGAACAGCAGAGTGCCGAAGCTGCGCTGCGAGATGGAGGCCAGCCGGGGCTGCTGCGTCCCAGGGCGGGGCTCAAACAAACCAAGGAGGGGACGACCTGCTTGGGCCCCCCTTCTGTCTTTCTCCGGGACAAGAGCTTTCTTTGCCCCAATAAATCTATTCTGCTCATAACAAAGAAAAAAACGATCAAGAAGTGATCATGAGCTCAACATAAAATTCTTCCCGGCACCTGGGATCTGAGGCAGGAGGGTTACAAATCTGAGTGCTGCCTGGGCAACTCAGCGAGACTCTGTCTAAAATAAAGAATAGAGGGGCTGGGGAGATAGCTCCGTGACACAAGTGCCTGCCTGGCAAGTGCAAGGTCGTGAGTGTGAACCCCGGTCCCGCAAATAAATAAATAAATAAATAAATAAATAAATAGAATAGAAAAAGTAAAAAATTAATTGATTAATAAATAAAAACTATTTTTGGCTTTCTGCTAGGAGGAGACTAAGGTGCAGCTTTTTTCAGTTGTCCCGAATCTGGGTTCATCCGACACCAGCCCCTCCAGCAGGCTGCCCAAGTTCGACCCCAGTGAGATCACAGTCGTGTACCTGAGGTGCACCGGTGGTGAAGTCGACGCCATGTCTGCCCTGGCCCCCAACAACTGTCCCTTGGGTCTGTCTCCAAAAAAAGCGGGAGATGATATTGGCAAGGCAAGTGACTGGAAGGGTCTGCGGATTATGGTGAAACTGACCATTTAGAACAGATAGGCTCAGGGGCTGGGGAGATAGCTTTGTGGCACAAGTGCCTGCCTGGTAAGTGCAAGATTGAGAGTTCAAGCCCCGGTCTCTCAAAAAAAAAAAAAAAAAAACAAAAAACACCAATGGAGACACAATCCCCAAAAAAAAAAAAAAAAAAAAAAAAAAAAAAAAAAAAAAAAAAAAAAAAAAAAAAAAAAAAAAAAAAAAAGAACTGCATAGTGAGACTGTCTCAAAACAAAAAAAAACATTAAATAAATAAATAAAACACCTGCTTAGGCAACTGCGGGAACAGCGGTTCGATCCCCGGCACCACATGCTGCGCCAGCGCCACCACCAGGGCAGGCTGAGCCAGCCACAAAATGAATAAATAAAGAAACAAACAAACACAGCAAGCAAACAAATAAATAAATAAATAATTTTTTTAAAAAAATAAATAAATAAAGGGAACACAACTTGAGACATGAGAAGAGGGAAAAGCCTGGCTCAGAGGCTGCCAGCCAGTTCCAGGTGAGGCAGAAGGGAAGCTGGGGACCGAGGCGGGCAGGAGCCCAAGGAGATAAACCGGGCAGGATTTCCGCTTGGTGGATGAATTCTTGGGGCTGTTCTTTTGGGTGTGGGGTGAACCCAGGCCTTGGAGGAGCTGAGCTCCCTCCAGGCTACAGGGAACTCTTGGGCTACAAAGCTCTATCCCCTGTTGAGACCCTGGTCCGCCCCATGGTCCCTGAAGGGCTGGCGCTGTGTGCAAACCGGCAGGAACCTTCTTCACACTTCAGTAACTGCGTGTTCCTCTACCTCCCTAGAGGTCCTTTAAACACTAAGTTGACTTCAGTGTGTGCGCACCAGTGGAAAGTCATGCAGCAGGGCTACTGGGTCCAGGGAAAAGCCCTTGCCCGCCTCATGGAAGGGTCCCACCCATGTCTCCTCCCAGCAAAACCAAACCATGGCCTCTGTGCTCTCTGCCCCATCCCTAAGTGGACAATTCAGTGGCCACTCCTCAACAGTCTTTTTTTTTTTTTTTTTAAAAAAATGTATTTGGTTCAGGATCTCACTACACAGCTCAGACTCATAGCAGTCCTCCTGTTTTTAGCCTCCCCATCACTGGCATTACAGGCATGTGCCACCATGCCTGGTCTCTGGCTGGCTCAGTGCTCCCAGAGGCAGGGCTGGTGCATGTGGTGCCAGGGATGGGACCCCAGTCCCTGCGCTTGCCTAAGCAGGAGCTTAGTAGGCTGAGTTATCTCGCTGGTCCTCACCTCAGCAGTCTTTAATTTTTTTATTTTTATTTTATTTTATTTATTTATTTATTTGGTCTCTTTGAGACAGGGTCTCGCTATGCAGTTCAGGCTGACCTTGAGCTCACTTTTGTAGCCCAGGCAGGTCTCAAACTCACAGCGATCCTCCTGCCTCAGCCTCCCAAGTGCTGGGATTACAGGTGTGCGCCACCACACCCAGCTTTCTATTTTATTAACTATTATTATTATTATTTTTTTTTTTTTTTTGTGGGACCAGGGTTCAAACTCATGAACTTGCACTTGCCAGGCAAGTACTTGTGCCATGGAGCTATTTCCCCAGCCCTTAATTTTTTAAATTTAAATTTTTTTTGGGGGGGGGCAGAGTCTAGCTATATAATCCAGGCTAGCCTTGAGGCTCACTATGTAGCCCAGGCTGCACCAAACTCAAGAGGATTCTCCTGCCTCAAACTCCTGAATACTGAGATTCTAGGTATGTGCCACCATGCCCAGCTCCTCACACTTTTAATTTTTTTTAAATTCCTGGCTGAGATAACAACCCACAGGCTGTGGGATGCTGTCACAGTCATGCAGCTTTTCAGAGAAATCCCTGTCCAGCTGCCTGAATGCTGCCTGAGAGTAGATATTCTGGGGCTGGGCACCTGGTGAATCTGAACCTCTGCCTTCTGTGAATGTTTGAGCTTTAGTTGGGTGTGTGGTGCACTCCTTAATACCTGCTACGTCATGGCTGAGGCAGCACAATCTTAAATTTGAGGCTCACCTGGCCTAACTGGTGAGAATTCGTCTAAAAAAAAATAAGGTAAAAATAATAATAAGGGGCTGACACAATAGCTCAGTGAACTAAGCACTTGCTTAGGAAAGTGCAGGGGCTGGGATTTGATCCCCCAACCATATTTTGGATGTGGTGGCACATGCCTGTAATCCCAGCTCTAGGGAGGCTGAAAACAAAGGATCACTATGAGCCTGAGCTGCAGAGCTGTACCAAATACAAAATGAAGAAGTGGAAGAGGAGGAAGAAGAAGAGGAGGAGGAGGAGCCACACATGGTGGCACACACCTGTAATCCCAGCACTGGAGAGGCTGAGTCAGGAGGATTGCTGCGTGGTGTTCAAGGCCAGTCTGGGCTGCAAAGTGAGTTGAAGGCCAGCCTGAACTGCATAGTTAAACCTTATCTCAAAAAGGCAAATAATGTTATTATTTACTTTATCATCATCATCATCATCATCATTATTATTATTATTATTATTATTATTATTATTATTATTTACCAGAGATAGAACTCATGACCTTGTGCTGGCCAGGCTGGCTGAGCTATATCTCTGGCAATACTACTACTACTATAAAATAAGATGAAATCAAGTCAGGATATTGGTGAAACCCTGGGTTCAATTTTCAGTACCGAAAAAGATCCTAAAACTCTAGAAGTACTATTCTACAGTATAGCTCTTGGTCGTAGGGACAAAAATCACTGTTTATGTATTTAATGAATTGGTTCTGCAAAGTAACATACTGAGATTCGCAGAACTGCAGAATCGTGGCCAGATCTGTCAACAACAAAAGACAAAGCCCACTTGCTGGTCCCGATTCAGCGTCAAGGCTGTCCCATCTTTCCCAAAGGCTTGAAGCATTCAGACTCTGAATTAATAATTTGTACTGCACCGAGTTACAGTAGGAGGTTCAGAGAGTGGAGGACGACCTGAATGTCAAAAGCAGCCCTG